>BMAW01081381.1:0-17791 GCA_019974015.1 Nephila pilipes
CGCTAGATTGAATTAATAATTAATGATTTTCATTAGAATAAAAAAAATTCAGCATTTTCATTCGTTTTGTAGTCCTTTTCTGAAGTTACGTTCTATTATAATATTATTAAAAACATCGCTTTGATTCAGTGTTACGAAGTCTCAATTTTCTTCTTTGATCATTTGATTGACCATGGATTTCAAATTATTGAATTAAGATTTATTATAAAATCATGATGATAATTCAACCAAATTTTCTGGGAAAAAAAAGATAGCATCAATTTCTTTTGGCTGCGTCACTTTTTGAAGCATTTTGTATGAGAAGTAGTCCATTTACCACGCCATAGGAATTTTGTGCGATTATAACATTTTATACTTTTTTATTAATTACCGATGTAATCGTACTTTCATTCATCCTAATAAATTCTAATTTTCAGTGATAGCTTACATCTAAGAAGTAAATATTTTTCAGTACTTCTTTAGTATAAATGCTTGGAGAGTTGTCCATTCTAGACTAGAAATATTAGTAATTCGTTTTTGGTCAAAATAGATCATTCAGAATCAGTTTTTTTTACAGATGAAAGAGACATTCATCTGTAAAAATTAATTATGGCTCTTTGTTCATTATTATTATTTCTTATTTTCAAATGGAAACATTTTTTAATCATTCTATTTCAAATGATGATGACATTTCAGGTGATCTTTTGATTGTGATGCTCCTTGAGAGGTCTAACAAAATAAATATTACACATCGATCGTCTTTTTAGAGTCACGATTATTTGTTGAACGATGTCTTTAACCCCAATTTTTAATTTTTCGTTGATTTGTTTTGGAGTATTGATAAATGGTTCAATTTAGGCTTATATTATTGTCTTACTTGGTTATTTTATTTTTATTACTGAAAATAATGAACTTTTGGCTTAATTTTACTTTCAAGCAAGTTATTTTTAAATAAAAGTGTATCTTCTGTTTTACCTTCTTAATATTTTTTTAAAAAGGCTCCATTTTTGTGTCGTTTTCTGTATAAATCAGCTGTTTTTTACGAGTCAGAGATATTCTTAAAAACTAATTGAAAAATAGCTCATTTACTGAATTTTAAGAAAATGAAGGTGAAAAAAATTAAATCTTAAACACAATGAAGTTGTTAATAGAATTTACCACATTTAAATAATTAATTAATCTTTGCCTATGCCTAATATCAACAAAAAATACCGCAAAAAAATTAATTTATAATTTTATAATAAACTACACACCTCATTTATAGAAAACCTTGTAAAATATTTTTAAAATAAACCAAACTATGGTATACTGATAACTAGCATGAATTGAAAACATGCAGTTATAGGATGATATAATTTAGAAAAATAAAATTAGATTTTATTCCATAGGATATAGTTATAATTAATAGTTTAATATGATATTTCTATTTTAAAATAAAACTGAAGTGAAGTAAGAGGAGCGCTTTTCCTGTTCTTACTCTAAGTCTGTTTACCAAACAGTGACGATTAAGAAGTCAATGTTTTCATTAATCACAGAACTAATGTATTATAAAAAAGATTAAGCTGTATTTAATTGATGGAAATATTATACAAGTAATTTGATTCGTTCATTAAGTTATATTTATGTCTCATAAGACTTTTATTAAAATTTTACAATCATTTTAAATTTCAGAAGAAAAGAAATAAAATGTCAGTGAATCTAGTAGGGAATTTATTTATAGGTGTGTGACTTTTATATAATTCAGATATAATTTAAATTATCGAATGTATATTCTGATACCCTGTTGTGTATATATGTGTGTGTAAATAGCATTTTAATTAAAAATCTCCTTCGAACTAATGAATAATCAATGTTTTTATAGCGTTTTATAGACCTTTTCATTTAAGGGAAAACAAAATGATAAGAAACATATAACTGATTATGTGTTGTTTTTTTTTACAAACATGTGGAAAAATTCACATTCCACTTTTTGAATATTTAAATTATGTTAAGAACAACAAACAACTTTACTAAGCATTAACGTAATCGGTTACCTACATATTTCACAGTGACCAGTTTAAAACGATCTGAATACTATATTTCAATTGTACTTTTTATAAAATAATATATTATGTGATAAAATTATACAACATTATGTTTATTATTGCATTGTGACTTATTCCATATGTTCCAGTCAAAAGTTAATCCAATTCCACGAGGCTAAAAATGTTCAAAAAATTATATATGAGAGGAAGTAATACAATTATATTTGTCTGTCAAGGCCCATACAATTTAAAAGATTCTTGGAAGATGACTGGGAAAAATTTCAGTTGGAGCAAGTGGAATAAATTTCATGTCCTTTGTCAAATGTAAGGCTCAAAGTATGTCCACTAGAAAGTCTACAAATTTGGACTACCATATCCCTCTTAACAGTGAGGGTAGCACAACGAATTTTCTTGTTATACCATGATTGAGTCATAGGAATCCTCCTTTGTTGCTGGTTTGATATTTTTATTTTTGAATACGCTTCGAAGAAGACGAGAGAAATATATGGAACTGAAAGAATAATTTCTCTTATTAGCTAAATTATCAGCAACTTCTTTATGAAAGAGTCATGCATTAGACAGAACCTATTGGAAGTAGCTTTCATGTTGCTATAACAAGTGTTTTGAGGGTTTCAAAAATAGGTTCAGAGGCTCTTTCATCAACATCATTTCCCATCCTCGGGTACTGGAGGGCATTGCGACTGTACAACAAGGTTCAAATATCGACTAATAAAGTTCTCCTTTTAATAGCGTTAAGTGCTCTTCAATACCAGTAAAGTTTGATCAGAATGTTGAGCAAAAGTCTGGATTATACATACCTTGAGTTTATTTAAGAGTGTAGGGCTTTAATGAAGACATTTATGCCACAGGCTTCGTTTTCATATAAAATTCCAACGGTATAAATTTGTATGGTATTATTAGGAATTTGGCGCATGATTTTAAGGAGGCATTGGTGTTGATTTACAAGAAAATAATAATTTTTATTGGTGTCTATCGTGAGTTCAATTTAGAAGTAGAATCAAGGAATACCTCCAAGAGTGTTTATGATTGGTTTCATAGAATGATTCTTAACATTCTGATCTAACAAGTACATTAAATGAAAAGATAAACAGAGTTATATCTCTTTAATATCTGATTATCTATTCAATTTCTAAAATAAGTTGATGTTAGATTATAGTTAATAATGCTGCACAGCTTGTTTAAATTTGTAGCAAGTGCTTCACATTTTTTCACAAATTAAGGAATTACAGATTATACCCGTATAAAACTAGACCCATGGAGAACTATTTCTTATACTAGAGATAATTCAAGCAGCAATCTATTGTACTTTCTCCAATTTTTATTTGGTGAGTAGATGTACAGAAATATGTCTGATAATCATATTTTAAAACTGAGCCAAAGAGAGGCATAAATTGTCCTGAGAGTTTTGGAGTCAAATCACCAGACACTTCTAGTAACATATTTTAAAATGTCGAATATTTTTCTACTCTATTTCATACAGATAATCAATATATCTGTTACTCAAGATCTTAGGACAAAATATGTAACCAAATTATTTTGAGTATTTGTTGTAGGGATGAATTTTGACATTCATAGTGATTTTATGCTGACAGTGGGATAAAAACAAAAACAAATGGCGCCATCTCAAAATCACGTCTACTCAAACAATTCGGCATATTCTACGTTATCACATGATTTCCCTATTTCTTAACTATGTACATCTTGGACACATTTCTATTTCTATAATATATATATATATATATATTTATATATATTATTATTATATTTTCTTACATTGTTCAATTATATATATATATATATATATATATATATATTAGGCAGGAAATAATTTACTATATTTTAATTAATGTATTTTTATATTAAAACATTTTTTTATTTATGTAATAATTAGTATATTTTTATGTGTCTTTTGTCTTAATCTAGATCAATTGTGTTATTAAAATGTAATTCTCTATGCTTAAGTCTCTCTATACTTATTTCTTTGTATTTGTTTGTTCTTACTTCTTTGTATTTTTGTGATGTAAGTTTTAAATTATTTTCAGCTTTAAAAAGAATAATTTTTAAACTGTTAAAGATCATTCAGTTATTTACCTTTATATATATTTTGATTAAATTTATTTTATAATTCAAAGTAGAAGATCTTTTGTTTCATAAATATTGTTATGTGGTACTAACTAGTTTGTTTAAAAAATGGAAAAAACCGAGTTTCTCGTGTCCTGATAAAACATTGTTTTTTAATGGGTAAAAACACCGTGCAAGCGAAACAATGGATTGAAAAATGTTACCCGGACTCTTGTCCATCAAAAGCAACGATTTGTCGGTGGTTTGCCGAGTTTAAACGTGGTCGTACCGACACAAATGACGCGTAACGCTCGGGTAGACCTGTGGAAGCCGTTACACCGGAAAATGTGAGTGAAGTGACAAAAATTATAATGAAAGATCGTAAAGTGAGATTGCTGAGATGACACAGATATCATATAAAAGTGTATTTACTATCCTTCATGAAAAATTGAGCATGAAAAAGGTTTTTTCCAAGTGGGTGCCGCGATAGCTTTCGATGGAACAAAAACAGCAACGAGTCGATGATTCAGAAAGCAGTTTATCGCTATTTACTCGCAACAAAAAAGATTTCTTGCGTCGTTACGTGACCATGGACGAAACATGGATACATCCCTACACTCCAGAGTCGAAGCGGCAGTGGCGCACAGCTGGCGAAAGCCGTCCGAAGCGTCCGAAAACGCAGCAGTCAGCTGGCAAAATCATGGCGTCAGTTTTTTGGGATACGCATGGCGTGATTTTCATTGACTACCTCGAAAAAGGTAAATCGATCAACAGTGATTTTTATATTGACTTGCTGGTGCGTTTGAAGGAGGAAATCGCAAAAAAACGACCGCACATGCAGGGAAAAAAAATCCTTTTTCACCAAGACAATGCACCCTGTCACAAGTCGATGAAAACAATGCCAAAATTGAACGAATTGGGCTTTGATCTGCTTCCCCTCCCCCTACTTGCCAGATTTAGCCCCCAGTGACTACTGGCTCTTTGCTGATCTTAAAAAAATGCTCCAGGGAAAAAGATTTGGCTCAAATGAGGAGGTCATCGCTGAAACTGAAGCTTATTTTGAAGCGAAAGATAATTTTTTTTATAAACGTGGTATTGAAAAATTGGAAAAGCGTTGGAACGATTGTATCACCCTAAAAGGTGATTATGTTGATAAATAAAAAAAAATTTGCAAAAAAAAAAATGCTGTTTTCAATGTTAGTCTCGGGACTTATTGATCCATGTGGTAGATCATTGGTGGATTCTAATTTGTGAAAAATAAAAAACCCAATTTTTTTTCTGTAATTATTCTAAGCCATCTGAAAAAAAAAATGTGAATAATTAAACTGTAATCAAGTATTTCTTAGTTATAGAATTCTTCATGTATAAATCCTTTTTTTAAGAGACTAATTATGTTGACTTCTGTTTTTAAGAGAATAACTCTATTAATTTTCAATTAAACTATTTTCTGTTTTGATCAAGATACATAAAAAGCTCTAACAATTATATAATGATTTATGATTTAAACTCTTATAATTTTGTACATTAAATTACAATTTATTTTTATATATTTTACAAAAAAAATAAACTTAATCATAATTTGTTTATAATGTTTTAAAAAGGATTCGACAATTTTTAAGTAAATGAAGTAAACATTTTAAGCCATCTGAAAAAGAAATGTGAATATATTAATTCCATATAAAATTTCAAATGTGTTAATTATTTGCTAATATCAAGATTCTCCTTTCTCTTTTCCTTTTTCTTATATAAAGTAATATTTTTAACTCGAACAAAATTACTCGAAAAAAATTTTACTTATGTGTTTTATTATAATTTAAAATACAGAAAATGGAAATCCTGACAAGTGAATAACTGGCACATACCAAAACTTTTATAATTGATAATCAATATGATTTATAAAAAATATACTTATAATATTACTTTTTTAAATCTGTATTCTTAACCAAAGGGAAAATAATAACATAATTTTGAGAAATAGAAAGACGTACACGCAATAAATCTTGAATAAAGCTTTACAATGAGTTATGTTGTCTTGGCGTGCAAATGTGATTCTTGTATCTTCCTGCCAGCAGCAGAACCACAGTTTGACTTTGTAATTCATCTAGACACGAGCATATTTTTGAAAAATATTATTCAAGTAATGCTTAAAAATAACTAAATTGATTAAATTGTGAAAATAAATAGTATAATATCAAGTCATTTTAATAATATCTGAATTATCTAAATATTTATTATTCATTGAATAATAAATATTTAACTCGAGACTTCCGTGAATGAACATGATTGATTGGATTGTAAATAAAAATATTTTACATATAGAATAAAAGGGCTGGATTATACGCCTTATTATATAACAAATGATTTAGTTCATGGCATAAAATGAAATCTGAATATACTGCGCCAAACATTTATTTAAATTTTAATAATATTTTTAAAGTTACATTGTAAAATACACTCAAGCTCTGAGATGCCAGGGTTAAATTCTTAAATATCATATAAGAATCCAATTTTTTATTACAGCACTAACAATTTGTAATACTCCCTTCAAGTCCTATGACTTGAGAGTCATAGAGAGTCCTATGACTTGAGACTCAAGTCCTATGTTTCAAGCAGATGACTAAAAATAATGTAAGACAATGACGATGAAACAACAGACAGTCAAATATAATATGAGGAACTGTGTTTGGGATATGACAGAATAAATACCAGATTCAGATATTAATTTGTTTCTAAAATACACTTTAAATTTTTGTTTAAATTAAAGCCATGTTCTTTACGAAAAGTACATTCTGAAATATCTTACTTCTGTTGTAAAATACCTAAACATTTTTCATTTGGTTGTAAAATAAATTAGAAGAAAGCTATTTTTGATAACATTATAATTTATTACTTTATCATCGCTTTACAGTATTATTGGAAGGAAAAATTGATGTACATCAATTCTTCAAAAATTGTAAAGTCTTCATATCTTAAAATCAACGAATATCTTGAAACAACGAGATAGACAAAAATGTATCAAAATTGAAAAACAGTTATAGTAAATTAACTTACATTTATGAAGTAAGAAAACCTTTTTTTTTGTCGAATGTGATTGTTGTATAGTCATCTATAAAAAGTATAGAAAAAAGTGACCCAAAAATCTTAAAATTCCACAGCACGGTGTTTTAAATACTAAAGTGTAATATATAAAATAAAAACTAAATATAGCTAACAATTGTCTTTATTTTATTCTTAGAACAATTTAAAATAAAATTCATCCAAACATTAAATATTTTTGTTGCATTCAGCAAAAAATAAAATACAATGCAATGGTACTCATTTTTCGACAAATATCGTCAGCATTGAACACAAATATTTACATATAAGAAAATAAATTTTCAATACTGATTCATAATAATTCATAAAACGTTAATGGGTTTTGTAAGTTTTTAAAATTTAGATACAAGAAATGAGTCACTAACGATATACTTACAATATAATATTACGAATATAGTCTGCAACATACACAAATAATGACTCATATTAAAATCATTTTCAAAACTGATCAATAACAGTTCTTATGACATAATAATATGTTTCCGAAGATAATACAATATAGCTTTTTAAATATGTAATGTTTTAAAAATATTTAAAAAAAATTTCATTAATTATTCATTCAAATTTGAAAATTTTCAATGTATAAACCAACAAATATATCAGAGAATTGAATGAAATATTAAAAATATAAATACTGATATACTAAATAATATTTACACTAAAATCTAAGCATTTCTCTGATAATATTTTTGAATTAAATTTTAAAGAACAGTAGTAAAGAAGTATTTTCAAATATTTGAAAATCAGAATTAAATTAGGATGTTTTCATAATTATAAAAGAATGTCTTTGTATAAGCTAAATGATTTTGAAGTATTTATTTTACCTTGTTGATAGAAGAATGATTCAATACCTTTATATTATAGCAATCCAAAATTAGATTTAAGTACTTATTTTGAAACAATAAAACATAAAAAAGTTGTGTGATAATTTATAATTCAATTAAAAAGTAATATATATTGTAAAATGTAAATTACATTTGCTTATGAAGCATAATTCATTACATAAACGCAGTGCAAAACAAATTAATGCAAGACTTGCTTACATCAGCGGACAACAAGTGATGAAGTTATCATTTGGTTATGACGCCACCTGAATTTAGTCGATTGTATAAATACCGGTTTGTGGTAGATTTAGAAATATTAAAATTCAATTTATGAGCTTATATGATACTACATCTAATGAAAGCATAAAATTTTCAACAGCTTCAATTTTACTAAAGACAGAGCTGCAGAACTAGAGCAAATTTTAGCGTGTAAAGACATCGACCTCAAACCTCCTGGAAATTACATTTTTAATGCAAGAAATATATAGAGAGAAGAGAAGAGTGCTTAATATTGATCCTTGCGGGAGTCCCTGGCTCACTCTAAAGGATTTAGATAAAGATATTTTAAATTTTTCTCTAATTTTTCATCCAATCATGAAGTCATTGATCCAAGAGAAGGTATTGTCTTTTATTAAAAAAATATTAAAGTTATTAAGGATCTGGTAAAGGTATTAACACTAAAGATATTAAAGAGCTTGATGATTAATTTATTTCTTAAGGCACTTTTGAAGGCTTTCAGTATATCCAGATTTTTAATAAGTCGTCTTCTACAATATTAATTTTATTATTTAATACTAGTTTGAATATTTTTAAAATTATTTAATTATTTTGTGTTGTTAAAATATTAAAGCTATTAAGCTCCTATTAAACGGGACTTCTCACAAAACATCTGCCAGTCTTGCTGCTTTACATATTTTTATAAGATATAATTGTTTAACTCGTACTACGTTGAAACATATCAGGCAGTTATATGAAGCTTTTCTTTCATAAAACTTTCCTTTACTTGATTTATTTTCAAATTTCATTAATTATTGATTCTTAATTTATAAAAGAAAACGAGAAAATATTTAATTAATCAGTTTCTTTTAAGAAGTAAGGTAAGTTTCTCTGCGGAATTTTATAAATGCATTTTAAATGCTTGTTTCATTGTTAATGTTTTTCGAAAAATGCATTTATATTAAATAAAAAGTACATATTTATAACTTTTGCTTTCTTGACGTCTTCTGCTTGTAAAGAAATAAATTATTTGAAAACTATAAAGGAATTTTACTAAACATGATTTGTGCTTACTTATAATATAGTATGGAAGTGAGTTTTCGTGAAAAAACTATAAAAGTATAAACTTTTATGGAAAAGACGTTTATAATGAATTAACTCATACTGAGTATAAAACACAAAATCTATATTCTCTATAATTCGCTTGTTTGACTACTTAATTCCTAACATTGAAAAGTAAATAGCATTATTTTCATTTGATAGTCGCTTCTCAACCACAATCAAATAAAAATGTAAAATATTTAAAACCCTTTAAACACCATTCTGGCACGTCTCACTTAGTAAAGGTTTATGTTTGATTTATACAAGGCAATAAAGTACATATCTTCAAACTTATATATTCATTGGAAGCAGAAGAAAATAGAATTATCTTCGAGGTAAATTCTCAGTGGACCATCAGCTTTTCAGTTCGATTTTCACTTTTTAGGAAAAATACATCAGGAGGGAATGTACCGCAGACATTGAATATGACCTATTTCTTATAACCGAAAAGGATTATGGAGCTATCATATTTTACTAAGAACGAAGAGTTAGAATGCAGAAGAAATTGGTTAACTTTCAAATTTACGAATATATATGTATATTTAAAAAAAAGGTTTAAATATTAGCGTATTAGCGTACGACGTTTTGAATCATTTTTTTTTTATTTAAAAGAGTTTCTTCTCACATAACAATTAAATGAAAACTAGTCTTTATCCCCATACTGGACTTAAAAAGTTATGTCTTTTTCAAATGAGAAAACAGTTTGACTTTTTATTATGAGGTTATAAATAATTATAACCATGATATACTTCTAATCTTACTAAGAAATAAAAAAATATATGAAAATTGTAGCTTCTCTTATGATACGAAGGCTAGTTTTACAATTAATTTTTAAAGGTTAAGATCAACTTTAAGCTTGTGTATTGGCTAACTAATAAATAGACTAAATGTTCATTTTTGAAACAACTAATACAAAATATGCAACGTTTATTACAGAACCGTTGTATTTTCTAAAATGTGTCTGTAACATAAAATTATAATTAGCATACAACACTTTTCTTCTTTTTTCAATTTTCTTACATGTCCACCACAGTAACAAGAATCAAATGATGAAATTATCTTTCCTCAAAATGACTTTTATTCTGAATTACAAATTTTTATTATTTCATGTAAAAGGCATGTATTAGCCACTAAGGGGGCTGTCGTGTTAGTCAACAACAAAATGGTCTCACAGAACATTTTTCAAAGTAAAGTGTGAAATGCAGGTGATTTGTCTTTTCTCATTTTATATTAGTAATAAATACATTCAGCTTAAAATATATTCCATTTAATAATTTATTGTTTGCTTTAATTTTTATACCTCAAAGGAATATTACTACCTACTTAAA
This sequence comes from Nephila pilipes, assembly GCA_019974015.1. Classification (NCBI taxonomy): domain Eukaryota; kingdom Metazoa; phylum Arthropoda; class Arachnida; order Araneae; family Nephilidae; genus Nephila; species Nephila pilipes. Next base: position 10,651 of record BMAW01081381.1, read on the forward strand.
TATATTTTGATCATTTATTTTAATTCTAATATTTAATTCAGTTATAATATTATTTTAATGAGTAATTTAATAATTATTTTAAAACGTTAGCCTCTTTTGGTGTCTAAATTTGTTCTTTGTAAAACTTGTACTAAACAATTTCATTTTAGAATAAGAAGTTGCTTTTAATAACTATGCAAATATATTTACTTTATTCTATTTTTAAAATACCATAAAAAAGCAATAATTCATAATATGTGTGCAATAGCTTTCTACGTATAGTCATTTAAGCCTTCAGTAATTAATTATTTCAAAAAAAGTTCTAGAATGAATGTCGTTCTAATTATGGAATGGAATGAAGTTTAAAGAATTAGAGGAAATAGAAATTATGCGACTGTTACACGTGGTGACATATTTTCAGTTTAACGGTGTTATGACTGTTTATGAAAAGATTTATTATGAATTGAATAATTTTTCGTGTCAGATGATCAGATATCATCCTGATCACTTCACCATTGTTTCCAAATTGCGATGTCTAACACCAATGGCCGTCATATAGTCTTTACGTAAGTCATTAGTAAGCAATTAATCAATAAATAAATTAATGTTGTGCTCAGTCAATTGTAAACCGGAAATTGAGTTAAAATTGTAAATGTTTTGCTTATGTTAACCTTCATTCAGTATGGTATAGAAAAAGAGTAAAATAAAATCTGAATTTCGTTGAATTAATGTTGACTAGATAATAGGAAAGGTTAATTGTAAGAGCTTCATAATTTTATTCAATAATAATTTGACAAGGAAATAGTACTCCTCTCTCTCTTTCTCTCTCTCTTAATTTGCACACCATATCACCAGAGTATTTTAAAACCCATATTTCTTAAGCAGAATATGAGTCCGTCTTGTTCCATACGGGGTTTCTTAAGCTCAATCAAGACTTGAAATTACGGCTAAACCTTAGAATCGCTTTCCATAAATTTAATGGTGATGAATAATAATGATTATTCGATGACCACGGTCACAAAATATTCCTGAGACCCTGGAGTTTTGCGATCCTTTCGCAATTACCACTGTGGATATTGCTATAAAACAGGAGATTCTGTAAGCGGACAGGTGCATAAAAGCCTCAGACGTGGTGCCCATACTACGTATTGGTCGTGCTCAGGCTTATCTCATGCACTGTAAATAAAAAATAGAAATAGGCTTAAAATAATTTAGCGGAAGCTATTTTGAAATAATCTCATATAATTATTCAAATGATCTAAATAAGATCGCCAGATGAATAAAAGAACTCTAAATTCAAATGATCTAAATAAGATCGCCAGATGAATAAAAGAACTCTAAATAAAAATAACGACTTTTTAACGTTTAAGTCTTTTATCAACAATAGAACAACATTTTTGAAAATTGACTCAACCAAAAAGAAAAAGTAACAATGTTGCCACACACACACACTAAAATAAAAACTTAAACAAAAAACCAAACGATATGAAAATCTTTTGCGATACGATACATACTCCCACCTTGCAAAGTGAAAGGTTACAATAGAACTTTGCAACTAAATTCTAAAATAAATCGAATTTCAAATATGCAATACAGATATAAAACAATAAGTTTCTCTTGCAATTTGTAAAAGTCAAAAAATATGTTCATGAGTTCACAAGTCTAATTTGCGAGGAATTCTTACTGTTCTTCCCAATCTAGTTTTTGTATGGTGTATCACCTTAGAATCATCAGTGTCCTCAACAGGAGAGTCTGGAATATCCTTAGTAGGTAAGCCAGGAGTATTCTCAGCAAGTTCTCCGATTTCTCCTGAAGCTTTCAAAACATCAATCTCAGTTTTAGCAGACATTTCCAAAGGATAAAGTCTTTGGAAAGGGCGTATCTTCTCACCGTTAGAGGTTTTAATTCTTGAAACTCTAGGAACACCATCTCTTCCAGGATAAACTTCCAAGATAACACCAAGAGGCCAGTCAATGCGGCGGACATTGTCATGCCCAATGAGCACAACATCTCCCACCTCTAAAACACCACTTTTCCTTATCCCCTTGTGTACTAGAAGAGCAAGATATTCATTTCTAAACCTTTGTCTAAGATCGTCACGTAATTTCTGCAAATATTTGATGCGTTTTATCAACGAAGTTCGATCCACTTTATCTAGATCTGGAGTTTCATTGTTGCTATTTCCGTGAATAAACATTGCTGGGGTCAAAGGTATTAATTCATTTGGATCATCTTGTAGGTAAGTCAATGGCCTGGCATTGATTATTGACTCACTGTCACACAAGATAGTTAAGAGCTCTTCATAATTTAAAATAGACTTCCCCAAAACTCGTCGAAGTAGCTCTTTTAGCATTCTTACAATACGCTCCCACCATCCACCCCACCATGCCGCTGTGGGTGGTATAAATTTCCAAGTGATTTTCTGAGAAGTTGAATATACAGCAATTTTACTCCAATCTAATGCTCTCAAGGCATTATTTGCTCCAACAAAGTTCGTACCATTGTCACTATAAATTACTGAAATCCTGCCTCTTCTGGCAATGAATCGTCTTAAAGCTTGAATGAAAGTATCTGTAGTGAGAGACTGGACTAATTCAAAATGAACTGCTCTGTAGACAGCACAAGTAAATAAAACAACCCATGCCTTTTCTTTCGACTTAAGGTAAAGAGGACCGGCATAATCTATACCCGTTACCTCAAATATTTTTGTCTGAGTAACTCGCTCTCTAGGCAGTGGTGCGAAAGGTACCTCAACATGTTTAGCTTTATAACGCTTGCACGTCACACATTCATTAAGAACCTGTTTGACTAACTTTTTAGCTTTAATTATCCAAAAATTTTCTCTAAGCCTGGCAAGTAGTATATAAGAACCTGCATGCATTGCCTTTTTATGTTCTTCTCTAATTAACTTCACTACAACATCATTGGCAGGCAATAAAACTGGGAATTTAAAATCTTCCTTCTCATCACTGTTCACTAATTTGGTTCTTATTCTGAGAAGTCCTTCTTCATCTTTAAAGGCTTGCATTTTAGCAAGAAATTTCTCATCTTGAAAAGACCTTAACTGCATGGACTTAAAAACCAAATTTTCTGCTTTCTTAAACTCTTCATAGACTAAATTACCTCTTAACTTGTTTACATTTGAAATGTTATGAATAAACCGAAGAATCCATGCCACTACTCTGACGTTCCTACTGTAGGTGGAAAAATAATCGCTCATAATATCTGTTGTTTGAATATTTACCATACAGGATACTACAGTTCTTTTTCTCTCTTTGTTCACTTCTTCATCATTGACATCTACTACTGCATCGTTACTTGGCCATTCATTAGGCGAAAGATACAACCATCTGGGGCCTTCCCACCATTTTGAACTGTATAGTTGCTTCGCTGAACACCCTCTGCTAGGACGATCTGCAGGATTCAAAGATCCGGGTACATGTCTCCAGGATTTGACTGAGGTCAGCTGTCGAATTTCTTGAATACGGTTATGAACAAATATACTCCAAGATTCTTCTCTCTTTAGCCAAGCCAGTACTGTGGTTGAGTCAGTCCAGAAATAAACGTTGTCCGTGTGAAATTCTTTCAAGAGAGTAGAGGAAAGGCGAGCCGATATAGTAGCACCAAGAAGCTCTAACCTTGCGATCGTTGTTTCCTTTTTCCCACAAGGGGCAATCCTAACTTTACTTTGTACTAGTTGAATATGTACGGCACTTCCAGTATCCACTCGTAGGAATGCAACAGTAGAATAGGCAAATTTGCTTGCGTCGCTAAATAAATGCAACGAAATGTGTTCAAATCCATTATCACAGTGTAACCATCTTTGTATTTTTACTTGCTTCAAATATTGAAGCTCACTCAGCCATTTTAGGAAATCTTTACGTGTTTTGGGATCAACTTCTTCATCCCAATCAATTTTAGATTTCCATAAATTTTGTAACAAGAGTTTTGGTTGCAACAACACTGGATTAGTGATGCCCAATGGGTCAAAGACTTTGTGTGAAGCAGAAAGAATATTTCTTTTTGTGATTTTTTCTTTTATTTCTCCCAAATCGGAAATATTTATTGAAAGAGTATCATATTGTCTGTCCCAAATCATGCCTAAGATGTTTGTAGGATTTAGTATGGGAACAATTGGGTTAGAGTGCTCCCACCCTCGTAAATCAAATTTCCTTTCAGCCATGATTTCAGTGGCTACTTTAATGAATTGTTTTAGCTCTGACAGGTTTTCTAGGCTAGTCAAACAATTGTCTACATAGAAACTGTTCATTAATTTCTGTATAATAACAACAGGGTATCTTCCACTTCCTTGATTGGTTTCTTCTAATTTTTTGTTCAAAAGGTATTGGATTGTTGACCCAAGCAAGAAAGGACTACAGGAAACACCAAATACGACTCTGCGATGACGATAATGTACTAATTCTCCTTCTTTACTGAACCACAAAAATCGTAGGAAATTTCTGTCCTTTTTACAGATGCTTATCTGCAGGAAGGCTTTTCTTATATCAGCTGTTACTCCATATTTATACATTCGAAACCTTGTTATTATAGAAGGGATCAATTCAATCAAATTTAATCCCTTTTCCACACAATCATTCAGACTGACCGTTCCTTTTCGTTTAGACGAAGCATTAAAGACAGGTCTAATCTTTGTAGTGCTGTTTTCCTTTACTACATGTCGATGGGGCAAGTAGTGACAAGGAGACTTGATTTCTTCTTTAGGAACCTCTTCGATTATGCCTTCGTGTTCCCATTCCTTAAAGATCTCCCCGTATTCTTTAAATAAATTTTCCCGTTTGAGATTATGGGCTGTCATTTGCAACCCTTTTCTTGCCAAATCAAAATTATCTGGCAAAGGCAAATGTCCATCAAGCCACGGTAGGCAGACAAGAAATCTTCCATCTTCATCGACCGAGACAGTCCTTAAAAAATATTCCATCGAAGCATTATGACGTTCCTCATTAGTTTTTTGTTCTGAAGGATCAAGAATCCCTAAGGCATCTAATCTCCATAACTGAGAGATATCCATTTCTTTTACAAAAAGGGAGGTTATAAGCATAGTACTATGTGAAGATACATCACTCTCAGGAACTTTACCTGATAGTGTCCAACCCAGTAATGTTTCCATGGCAATTAACCCACAGGATAAAACTTTACGCTGGCCAGTCATGAGCTTCCCGATTACATCAGATCCAAGAAGCACTTGAACAGGTTGTGCTTCCTCACCTACATCCGACAACCTGATCTTCATTTCACGAAGCTCTGTAATCCATGAACCTGGACTAACAGATGCAATGTTATCGCATATAGATATCTGGTCCAATGCTTCCATGTTGCAAGTGATATTATTCTCGGGGTTTCGTAATTTGATTCTATAATAAGTGTGTTCATATTTTTCTGATTCAACACCACCAAACAAGGAGTGCTTGAGGATTTCCTTTTTGATTGGAATGTATCCCATTTGTTCAACTAGATTTTTCAGAACGTATGTCTTTTGTGACCCAGAATCTAGTATTGCTCTAACCGAGACTTCTTTACTTCCGCATACCATTTTTAATTCAAAGTTTGAAGGAAAACCCTGGGGTTGGAAGTGTTGTTAGACATATTGATTTCAAGATTTGAACTTCTACTCTCGTTCTTGTCTGGTTCTTTATTTATAGCCGCCAGATTTTCACACATAAGAGGAACATGTTTCTTTCCACATGCTATACACTTTAAAAATGCTTTGCAAGAACGAGCTGTATGGTTTGGTTTTAAACAAGCATAACAGCATTGTTTGTCTCTTAAAATATTTTGCCTCTCTGACAAACTCATCTTCTGAGCAGAAAAACAGTCCGAGCTCAAGTGTTTCCTAGAACAGAAAACACATTCTTTCTTCACATCTTTTGAAGTTGTAGTCAATAAATTAGCAGCTGTTGGTATTCTTTTATTTTTGGGAAAATCTCTTACCTTTTTCTTAAAGGATTGTCGATTTTCATCTGCACACAAGCCAAAACCAGCCATAGCCAAATTTATTCTCTCTTCCCCTTCAGTTTCTGCTTTAAGGAATGTCATCAAATTGGTTAGTCGTTCTTTAGCATCAGTTGAGGCTGCTGAAGCAGTGCTTCTATTCCACGCCTTTAAGAAATCTTCTTGAAAACAAGATTCAACCATGGGATAAAGAATTGAAGCGCACTTGTCAGTAGTCACTCCTAAAGTCTCTAAAGCTCTTAGATATGACTCGAGTTTATCATAGAGAGAAGTCATCGAAATTTTCTCATGTTTCTGAACCGAGATTATCAATTTTAATAACTCTCTTACATAAACTTCTACTAATAATTCATCTCTACCAAATCGTGCTTTTAAACAATCCACAGCTTTTGAATAATTTGCTGCTGTTGCCGGAAAGCTTTCTACTACTTCTCTGGCTCTCGAGCCACTTACAGTCGCTTGAACAAGGTACTGAAATTTATTCTCTGGCGCGATTTCGTCATCATTATGAATATGTTGAAATTGGCTCCAAAATTGTAGCCAATCCTTAATATCGCCATTAAACTGTCTAAATTCCAATTTTGGCAGATTAAATTTCTTTCTAGCACCCGATATAATAGTATTTTGAAACTCGGCTACACTTGGCACTGTTGTGTTGATTCTCGCCAACTCCAGTTCGTGTTTTCTTATATTTTCTCTTTCTTCATATTCCCTATGTTTTTCTTCTTGTTTTCTTATATTTTCTCTTTCTTCATATTCCCTTTGTTTTTCTTCATCTTTTTGTTTTCGTTCACTCACAGCTGTTACTAAGATATTTGTCACGAATTCTGGATCATCCAGATACGCTTTGCTCTTTAAAATAATATCTCTTAATTCAGAAATTTTTACCTTTTCAGGTAGTATCTCACCAATTTCTTCCACCACAAACAACAAATCCTCTTTTATAAAGCCTTTAGTAGTTCTAAACATGTTTGGATTCACAGTTAAAGATCTGCAATCTTCTGATTTCGAATTCGAAATTATCCTGTCGCGGACGCCAGAAATGTAAATAAAAATTGAAAAAAGGCTTAAAATAATTTAGCGGAAGCTATTTTGAAATAATCTCATATAATTATTCATCTGGCGATCTTATTTAGATCATTTGAATTTAGAGTTCTTTTATTCATCTGGCGATCTTATTTAGATCATTTGA
>BMAW01081382.1:0-37834 GCA_019974015.1 Nephila pilipes
TGACTTTTAGTCAGTAATCATTCGCAAGAAAGAAAGTTTCCAATATTAGGCGCCATGTCTTATCACAATAATTTTTTCTGAATTCTGGTTCAAATTCTTTTTTTAATAGAATGACTTACAAACTTTCAAATGCATGTTTTGATTTTATATTATGAATTTTTTAATACGCTTACAAATGTCTCTTTTTAAGTAAATTTTAAAGATAAAAATAACTAACAGTTTTAACTAATATTTCAATAATTTTCTCTAATAAACTTTGCCACCATATAAAAATGTTGTTTTTAAAAACGTTGGTTTTTATATAGAATTTTCTGAATTTCACTTGGTGTGTGTGTGTGTGTCATCAAATTTTCGATCGTTAATTTAACCAACTTCCCATCAAGCTAGAGCTTTGAAATTTTGGGAATCGTTCGTACTCGCCTAACAATGCGATATTTATACGTTTGCGACAAGTTTTAACTAATATTTCAATAATTTTAATAAGTCAAAATATTCTTTCCTCTAGGCGCTTTTAGGATTGAGGGAAAAATTTCTTTCCCCCTCTGGGAGCACCGGGCACTCCCCACACCGCATGAGGTTATCGTAAACCTTTTGTACTCGCAAAGGGGAGATACTATCTCCCCTTTACAATCTCCGAGATAGTAAGGGTTGCTGACTTTTAGTCAGTAATCATTCGCAAGAAAGAAAGTTTCCAATATTAGGCGCCATGTCTTATCACAATAATTTTTTCTGAATTCTGGTTCAAATTCTTTTTTTAATAGAATGACTTACAAACTTTCAAATGCATGTTTTGATTTTATATTATGAATTTTTTAATACGCTTACAAATGTCTCTTTTTAAGTAAATTTTAAAGATAAAAATAACTAACAATTTTAGCTAATATTTCAATAATTTTCTCTAATAAACTTTGCCACCATATAAAAACGTTGTTTTTAAAAACGTTGGTTTTTATATCGAATTTTCTGAATTTCACTTAGTGTGTGTGTGTGTGTCATCAAATTTTCGATCGTTAATTTAACCAACTTCCCATCAAGCTAGAGCTTTGAAATTTTGGGAATCGTTCGTACTAGCCTAACAATGCAATATTTATACGTTTGCGACAAGTTTTAACTAATATTTCAATAATTTTAATAAGTCAAAATATTCTTTCCTCTAGGCGCTTTTAGGATTGAGGGAAAAATTTCTTTCCCCCTCTGGGAGCACCGGGCACTCCCCACACCTCATGAGGTTATCGTAAACCTTTTGTACTCGCAAAGGGGAGATACTATCTCCCCTTTACAATCTCCGAGATAGTAAGGGTTGCTGACTTTTAGTCAGTAATCATTCGCAAGAAAGAAAGTTTCCAATATTTGGCACCATGTCTTATCACAATAATTTTTTCTGAATTCTGGTTCCCATTTTTTTTTTTTTTTTTAATAGAATGACTTACAAATTTTCAAATGCATGTTTTGATTTTATGAGTATTATGAATTTTTTAATACGCTCACAAATATCTTTTTTATAGTAAATTTTAAAGTTAAAAATAACCAACAGTTTTAACTAATATTTCAATAATTTTCTTTAATAAACTTTGCCATCATATATATCGAATTATTACAACGTTTTTCTGAATATCACTTGATGTGTGTGAGTGTGTGTGTGTGTCATCAAATTTTCGATCGTTAATTTAATCAACTTCCCATCAAGCTAGAGCTTTGAAATATTGGGAATCGTTCGTACTCGCCTAACAATGCAATATTTAGACGTTTGCGACAACTTTTAACTCATATATTTTTTTAAATAATGCAGTTTAGCCCAATCACTTGGCGCAATTTGAATAATTGCCAAACTTGGCGATTTTTTTTTTTTTTTTGCTGAATGTTAAGTCCGCTTCGCGGACCAATTTAGCAACATTTGGCAAAATACCGTCAAATAATTCCTGTCTCCAAGAGTGGTTTGACTAAACTGTATTCCAACCATTTAATTTACCGGATTAATTAATTTTAGTTAGTTTTAACGTTGTTATGTATTTCACTTGGTGTGTGTCTGTATGTATGTGTATCAGTGTGTCATCAAATTGTTTATCGTTAATTTAACCAACTTCCCATCAAGCTAGAGCTCTGAAATTTTGGAAACCGTTCTTATTTGCCTAACAATGCAATATTTAGATATTTGCGACCAATTTTAACTAATATTTTAATAATTTTTTTAATAAACTTTGCTACCATATAAAAACGTTGTTTTTTATTTTGAATTATTTACTATAGGTTGCAGATATTTTAACAACTATCTTCATGCATTTTGCAGAACTTCTTTTCTCTTTCATAAAATTTCCTTTTTAATTAAAAGCAATAAGGCTCTTCAATTGTATTTCCAACTGTATCTTCACAATCCTAAATCATTAAACATATTAGTAGTCTCAATGTTCAGAAATAAGCTACATATATTCTACATTTTTCATAAGTGTTTTTGTTTTAACAGAATTAATTTCTATAGTTATGAATATCGCAAAATCATTCTTTCACTACCATTAAGAGTATTTTAAAATCATTTCCAAAAGTTAATATTGTACATATTATGATGCAGTTGAATTTGATTTTAAGAATGAAAAGTAATATTTTTTTGGAATTCGCCTTACATTCAACATTCGTAATATGAGAAAATATTTGAAAAATTATATACCGCATTAATAGGAACTTATCTGTAGATTTTGTGTTATTGTTAGATAAAAATAGCAATCTCACATTCCTGAAAAAGAATTTTTTTCTCTCTATTTGGAGCAAATTTTTCAATGATGTTTTATTATATAATTATATGTATACCCTATATTGACTTTCAATAAAGTTTTAGGAGATATTTTTAGTACAATACAAGTATAAAATTGTATTCAAAATATATAGAGAAAAAGGATTCTGATTGAATAGTAAATTGAACACTGATATTGTTTTACATTACATATTTCTCATTATCCTTATAATAGTTTTCAGCGTGATGGAAAGTAGAAAAATATTACTAACCAATATATTAACAACTGATTTCTTTCAGAAAATTCTTCTTATTTTAAAACATTTAAAATAAATATAGGAATAATGAAAAATAGTGTATGATTTTCACCAGCACAATACACACTGTATTCAAGTCACGTAGATCAGTGCTGTAGTTGCGTAATGGGAGATGATCGAATCATGTGAAGTCGTCTCAGCACTGTTTCGTCTACATATCTATTGGGATTATCGCAGTTTAAAATTCAAAATCCTTACGTGTGCGTCATTTTAAAGTTCTTGGAAATTGAGATGTTTTATTTGAAAAAATCGTTGCAAAAGAATAAACTCATATCTTAGCAAAATAGAGAAATCTGTCTTACCTTATTGTAATATCGTTTCATTTGATTAAAAGTATACGTCCATCAAAATCGCATTATAAATGGAATAATGTTCGTTTTGTACCCCCTTATGTTATACGGTTAAAATTAGATTTAATTATTAGACTATTTAATAAGTTCAGAAAATAATAATTTTTTTATGTAGCAAAATTTTTCACATATGAAATACATGTTCAAAAGAATTCCTTTCAATGTAAGTAAGAATTACCGTTATTTACCAATTGCATTTTTAAGATTATGTTAATTTAGACATGTTTTGTCGGAAGAAATTCCTCATATATACCACACAATAAATTGTATAAAGTTCTTAATTTATTTTTAAATTTGTGTCTACATAAATAAGTGAAACGAAACAAGATTAACGTGTATACCGCTAAAATGTGCTATAGAACATTTTACTTTAATATGTTTGAAAACCATTTATTTTGACTAATATCTTATAAAACTTGATATACAGACTTGTGAAAATGATTTAACATGAAATAACTTATAACAATTAGAAACGTATATATCAACTAATTCCTCTCATGAAACTGTTGACTTATGTGAGGGTTTTATGCTAAACCTCACCATCATTTGGATAATTTACTCTTTAATTGTTGATTAAGGTCCCACTTAGAAACAACGCGAGGATTATTTGCGACGGCACTAGAAATTTTGAGCTGTCAAGTAACGAGGAGGACACCTGATATGGTACCTCCCTCTCTAACCTTCCACACCACACTAACGGGAGAATTTTGAGCCTTCACAGATTGAACATGTATCAGTTTTAATACACGGCCGATATTTAGTGGCATGAGAGCTCGAACCCACTCTCAAGCAATGCCGATCGGAAGCAATGCCGATCTGGAGTTCGCAACCATGACCCAATTGGCTACTGCCATCATTTTTACGGATAAGGATTTGCGTTTAAATAAATGATAACGTTTAATTTTTACTAAGGAATAACCACGGTTATTTGCATAAATTTAATCATGTCTCTTAATTTATCCGTATGAACACAATGCTTTAATTTACAGCTATTAATGTTGATTTGTTCGGTTTCATTAAGCCGTAAATTGAAATGACCCACAGTATGGAGGAGTTAGAATTCAATATGCAGAGTTCTGCAATGATGACCTTCGATAGCTGTACAACATTATGTTCTTAAAGGGAAATTAATGTTTAAAATAATTTTCCTCAGGATATCTTGTTTATTTTTAATAAAAATCGAGACATTACTAAAATACTCCTCATAAACGTAATGATTACTTTGTCAGAGAAGTAAAAAAATACTTGATTTTATACAGGCCACAAAAAGTATGCATTATACTTTTAACTTATATGCTTAGAAGGGAACTAAATTATATATAATTTAGAATTGAACAAAAATAAATTTACTAAAACGAATTTAATAAATAAAAATAAATCACTTAACTTTATATTAAGAGAGTTCGTCTCTTCAAATAAGATTCTCAAGAGGAGATACTAAATTAAAAATAATACGATATTTATGTGAATTTATGTTGAACGTTACAGTTCTAAGGATAGGAAAACTAAAAAGTAACTTTTTTCTTCTTTCGATTTCTTGTTATGGGCTTAAGAAAGAAAGACTTCGTTCTAAAATTAAAAAAATGTAAAAAGGAACATATTCTTAAGAAAACCTATTTGAATGGAGAAATAAAAATTCAAGATTAAAACCAACGCTTTCAAAAAAAACATTTTTATATGGTGGCAAAGTTTATTGAAATATTAGTTAAAACTTGTCCCAGATGTCTAAATATTGCATTGGACTTAACGTTCAGCCAAAAAAAAATCGCCAAGTTTGGTAATTTTTGAAATCGCTCCAAGTGTTTGGGCATTATTAAAAGAAATATTGAAACATTAGTTAAAACTTGTAGAAAATGTCTAAATATTGCATTGTTAGGCGAATGAGAACCATTTCCAAGGTTTTAGAGCTCTAACTTGATGAGAAATTGGTTGAATTAATGACCGAAAATTTGATGACACACTGATACACTCACACCAAGTGAAATACATATAATTCGAGAAAGAAACCAACGTTTTTAAAAACAACGTCTTAAAAAGTTTAAGATGTTGTTTAAAAAACTTAAATGGCAAAGTTTTTTTAAAAAAATATTGAAATCTTATATAAAACTGATCTTTAATATCTAAATAATGCATTGTTAGGCAAGTAAGAATGGTTCCCAAAATTTCAGAGCTCTAGAGCAGTGCTCCTCAACCTTTTCTCACCTACGACGCACCAAAATTCTTTCTAGAATTCCGCGGCACACCAAAAGCTAAAGTATATAGGTATTAATTGATACACAAATTTTACAATAAATGTTTGTTTTTTATTTGAAAAGTATACATACATAAAACCATAACATATTTATTTCTACGCAATCATAATAATTATTAATGTGATACCTGCGCTTGTTTCAATGAACACAAAAGTTTTATATTCGGCTCAGTATTTGACAACGCAACCCGAAGTTCTTGGTCAAGATCTTTTAAGCATGACCGCTTATCATTTTTAATTAATACAAGAGTTGAAAAACTTTGCTCACATAAATATGTCGTCGAAAATGGTTTTAGTTTAGTTTAGTTTAGTTTTTATTAACGTCGCACTAGAAGCAACACGAGGGCTATTGGCGACGGACCTCGTAATTTTGAACCACGGTCAAGTGACGAGGATGACACCTGAGCTGGCACCCCCCTCTCCTAACATCCACACCACACCAACGGGAGGACTGTCGAAAATGGAAGTAATGTTAAGATTGCTTTGTAGGAAATGTGAGGATATTCTTTTTTAACGTAAATCCAGAAAACATCTAATGGAACTTCGTAGAAGTATAATTTTAAAGTCATGTCATTATTTAAATCTGTAAATTTCTCTCGAATTTGTAGAGGCAGTGCTTCCGTAGAATTTATTGCATTGGTTGCAAAAGGATTTCGAATCCAATCGTATTGTTCCGTATTAACGGAATAAAAATATTGATCAAATTTCTGCTGAAGCATACTTAAATGTTGTTGGGCCAGATCCACAATTAATTGGTTGTTTTCAATTGCAATATGATTGGTCCTTTGGTACATTTCCAAACATCCTTTTTGCAACTCTTTCTGCCAAAGTTCGAGTTTTTTAATAAATCCTTGTAATTTGTCGGAGCACGTCAAAATATTCTCATTTCGACCTTGCATTTTTTTTTATTAAGTTCATTCAAATGCTCGAATATATCAGCCATGTATGCAAGTTTGGCTATCCAGTAATCATCATCGAGGTGCTGGCATATTTCGAGCATATTCTGTGTCAAAAGAAATTCACGCACCTCGTGACGAAGCTCAAATAATCTAGCCAAAACTTTGCCTCGGGATAGCCAACGAATTTCTGTATAAAATAATAAGGATTCATATTCGGCTCCCATTTCTGCACAAAGTAATCCAAAAATTCGTGAATTTATAGCTCTTGATTTAATTAAGTTTATGATTTTAATGCATTCATTCATCGTGTTCAAATGTTCTTCCGGCAAATTCTTGACCATCAATGCTTCCCGATGTATGCAGCAGTGTGTAAATTGTACTGTCGGATTTTTTTGTTTTACACAAGAGACAAAACTTTTTTACGACCCGCCATTGCCGTAGCGCCATCCGTACAAACAGCAATGCAGTTGCTCCATTGAATATTACATATTTTGAAGAAATCATCGGTTACTCGAAAAATTTCTTCACCGGTAGTTCGCTCTGGAACCTCCTTACAAAATAAATAATGTTCTTTAATAAAGTCCTCGTCAACGAAACGTACAATAGCTATCAGATGTGCTTTATTTTTAATATCAGTTGTTTCATCGATCGGAAGAGCAAATTTTTCAGCCGATAACAGTTTTTTAATCAGTGTTCCTAAAATATCGCTTGACATATCGTGAATACGTCTTTTAACAGTATCAGCAGACAACGAAACTTTATTCACTTCCTTAACTTCATTGGGCCCAATCATGAGTCTAACAATTTCCATGCATGCTGGTTTAATAAGCCTTTTGCCGACAGTATGTGGCTTCTTCTGACGTGCAATTAATTTTGCAACATGATAGCTAGCTTCTAATGCCTTTTCAGAAACTGTTATGGCCGATTTCATAAATTTCTACTGTTTTTTATTTTATTCTAAGCACCTCTTAAAATATTGTTTGTCTTTATTGGCGCAGCTAGGATGGCTTGAATATAGATGCCGCTTTAATTTACTGGGTTCCATTGACTCGTTTGATAGCTGATCGCCGCAAATGATGCACTGTGGTCTTGGTGCCGTTTCGTCACCACACCTCCAGAATCCATATTTAATGTAGTCTTCGTCGTACTTTCTTTTCACTATCTTCTTTAGGTTTTTTGTAACACTTGTGCTGGGTTCTTCATCATCTGTACGTGAAGACGAATTTTTCCGAAGTAAAAATTTATCCATATTTAACCTTTACGAATCAGCTGAAATTGAGAGAAAATTTCCTTTCCGTACGGCTGCTTATTCAACTTAACAGGTCAATTGAAAAGTCCCCGGCCTTTTGTTAATGTTTTCCCCGACGAAAACATTAAAAAAATCCACAAAATGATTTTGAATGACCGTAAATTGAAATTAAATGAAATAGCAGACACTCTAAAGATATCAACTGAATTTGTACATCATATCATTCACGAATGTTTGGGTATGAGAAAGCTCTGTGCAAAGTGGCTGCCGCGCGAGCTCACTTTTGACCAAAAAACAACGACGAGTTGATGATTCGGAGCAGTGTTTGAAGATGATCAAGCGTAATAAAGCCGAGTTTTTACGTCGATATGTGACAATGGATGAAACATGGCTCCATCATTTCACTCCGAAGTCCAATCGACAGTCATCCGAGTGGACTGCACACGATGAAACCGCTCCAAAGCGTGGGAAAACGCAACAGTCGGCTGGCAAGGTTATGGCGTCTCTATTTTGGGATGCGCATGGAATAATTTTCATTGATTACCTTGAAAAAGGAAGGACCATCAACAGCGACTATTACATAGCGTTATTGGATCGTTTGAAGGACGAAATCGCCAAAAAACGGCCGCATTTGAAGAAAAAGAAAGTGCTGCTTCACCAAGACAATGCACCGTGTCACAAGTCAGTGAAAACGATGGCAAAAATCCATGAATTGGGCTTCGAATTGCTTCCTCATCCACCGTATTCTGGCCCCCAGCTACTATTTCCTGTTCTCAGATCTCAAAAGAATGCTCGCTGGGAAGAAATTTTCGTCGAATGAAGAGGTGATCGCCGAAACTGAGGCCTATTTTTAAGCAAAGGATAAATCGTACTACAAAAATGGTATCGAAAAGTTGGAGGGTCGCTATAATCAGTGTATCACTCTTGAAGGGAATTATGTTGAATAAAAAACAACTAATTTTGCCAAAAAAATGTGTTTTACTATGGTAGGCCGGGGACTTTTCAATTGACCTGTTAGAAGACAATTTCTTACCCCCACTTGAATGTTCAGTATGCTCCATGAGTCATTGTTAAGGTATTCATTTTACAATGGGGTGAGGGGAAGGGTTGCCGATTTTTAGACAGGAATGAAAACAGTGTTAGACGGGCTCCTACATTTGGCTACATATGTCACGATAATTTTTTCTAAATTCTCCTTTCCATCTTTTAATTGGATGGGTTTTACAAGCTTTACGCTTTGAAATACTTATTTAGTTTTTATGAGTATCGTTCACTTTGCAAAATTTATTTTTTTAAAAAGAAAATTCTAAAATTCAAAGAGATATTTTACTAGACTTTGAACAACAGAATTTCAGGTAAAAGAGAGAAAAAGTTATATGATTGAGATATTTAATAATAATCATATATGAGAAAAGAGCTTTTTCTATTTGTTTCATTCATAATTTTTTCTAAATCTCCACAAATAATCGCAAAATGTTTTCTTGTTCCTTAAAATTATTTAGTATTTAAGAATAATTAATTAATATAATTATAAAGAAATTTATGATAACTATGAAAGTCTAGTAAATAAATATCTTAAATTAAAAGTTTCTGTATTCTCATAGATAACCTGCTCCGAAAGTACAGCAAACAGAGGCAAAACTTTGAACTAATTTCTTATAAATTCGAATAAAAATAATTTATAATATTTTTTGCTGTGATAAAAATATTTTTCTGAATTTTAATCTTAAGAAAAAAAACATGAATTTATATTTTAATTTTAGAAGAATTTTTGCCCGAAGCTTAACTGAAATCTTAAATTTAAAAAAAAAAAAATAGAAAAATTTGTTATAAGCATTGCTTTTTTTAAATATGTAAAAAAGCGAGTTCTTTTAAAAAATTTTGGCTCTTAAAAGGGGCCTTTTTTTTGTTTGTTTGTTCTCCATTTAACTTCCCTGCCCATTGAAATTCCATCGGTTCAATTTATTATTTTTTTTATTCTTATCTTTTCTTTTCAGTTATTTCTGTGTTGTGTCATTTTTAAATAAACTGTGTGATATTCTTCAAAAACAGTTCTGGTCAGTGCAAAGAACCATGTTGCATGCCTTACAAATTATAGTGGTTCTTCTTTGTAAATTCTTTTTAGCACAACATACACATCGTCTTTTTTTTCTTTTTGTCAATTAATCAATGAGAAAATTTTGTATCCTTTGTTTTCAATTTTTGTGTCACTGAAATCTTTGCAATTTTATGAGTTATATTTCCTATCAAAGATGTTATTAAATTCATTCTAAATTCTTTTAAACTGAAATTTGACGAAGTTTGATTTGACTTAAATATCAGAAACGCATTTAAAACAGCAATATTTATGCTGGCATTTATAATTGCTGGTATGAACTTTTAACCGACTTTTCCCAAAAATGGTAATACATTTTACGTTTCCGATCCAATGACCTCTTTCCATGAAAATAAGCTCTTTCTGCTTTCTCAACAAAATTCCTTGATGTATCCAAATCAACCACATTATCTCCCAAAATGGTATTTTCTAATTTTTCGCATTCTGAATCACTATCATCAAAATTTTCTTCATCTAAATTCTTCATAACAATTTCAATCTCCATTTGAGTGAGATATTTCTGTGGCATTCTTAAAAATTTAAGAAGCAAACCCGAGAAAAGAAAAATTCTTCTATTATGGACAGCGTAAAATTATCGAATGGAGAATATCTTTAGCCTTGTAAGTTGTTGTTCCGAAACATCGCCAACCATTTGAAATGCTTACCAAATGATAATATTGGCGAAAAAGTTCCCCACCCAATTACGGACAAAGCGACACCGAGTGACAAAGGCATCGAAGAACTTCTTCTGAGAAAAGGGGAGGGGGGAGGAATATTCTCTCAATCGCTTGGTACAGCATCTGTACCGAAGCCGAAGTCAAGGGACAAAATTTTTATGGTACAGCATATGTACCGCCGAAGGGAAAAGGTTAAAGGGGTATAAAACTTAAGAAATTTTATACGAAGAACGTTAACCATACATAATTCAGTAAGATAATTAATAATAATTATCGTTAGTGGTAGGAACGTGTTTATTTAACTTTGTGTTGTAAAATAGTGACCGCAATGACATACGAGTGAACGTGATGTACCACGCGCAAATGCAAATAACACATGCGCATGAGTCTTCAACGACGCGCATAACGGTCATTTTGCTTTATCTGTGATTAATTTGGTGGGCCTTGGTGTTTACACAACACACTGTGCAGTTTTCAACTATTCTCACCAGGGGACCATTGAATAATTATTTAGTTATAATAATTATTCTATAGTATATTTAGAAAAATAGACATTATTATGAAAAAAAATTGTCATTGTGAATTAAATACATGATGAAAAATTGAAAAAGGTCAAATACAATGTATTTGACCGCGGCACACCTGTATCTGGCTCATGACACACCAGTGTGCAGCGGCACACCGGTTGCGGAGCACTGCTCTAGAGTGATGGGAAGTTAGTAAAATTAATGATAGAAAATTTGATGACACACTGATACTCACCAAGTGAAATAAATAAAAATGTTAAAACTAACAAAAATTAATTAATTCATCCTGTAAATTAAATAGTTCAAATACAGTTTAACCCATCCACCCTTGGAGACAAGAATTATTTGGCCGTATTTTGTCAAATGTGGTTACCCTGGTCCGATTTACAGATTTAACGTTCAGCCAAAAAAAATCGCCAAGTTTGGTACCAATTTTTGAAATCGCGCCAAGTGGTTGGGCTAAACTGCATTATTAAAGAAAATATTAGTTAAAACTTGTCGCAAATGTCTAAATATTGCATTTTTTAGGCGAGTATGAATGATTCCCAAAATTTCAAAGCTCTAGCTTGATGGGAAGTTGGTTAAGTAAACGATCGTAAATTTGAAGACACACACACACACACTAAGTGAAATACATAAAAAAGTTTTAAAATACGTATTTGAAATAATGTTTAATATTTCCTTTAATAAAATAAATATGTCTTTAATTCAAATAACTATTTGATGTTATTTAGTAATATACACTTCTGTCCATCCAAAATGCAATATTAACCAATTCGCTCACAGCGTATCACAGGCGATACGCTCCGTGAGTGTCTTTTACGGCCAAACGTATCAATAGAGATACGCTTGATGAGAATGCTTTATTTGATTTTTTTTTAATGTTACTATATGAAATCTATATAGATAGGTTATTGGGAATGTTGACTTTGGTGATATGGGTTTGGATTTCACTTCTGGCTACCAAGATGGGATAGTTGTTAAAAGCATGTGTTGCGTCACGGCTCTTTAAATGTAATTACATGATTTAAGGGTGCACTTGCTTTAGGTTTGCTTTTTTTCTTTCTTCCTTGCTTCTTAGAAATTCGAAGGAGAATTTATGACCCTTTATGGGGTTAGAGCTTTTGGTAGCAGATGCTCTCAGTTGTTCGTTTCATTCGGATTTTATTTGTAGCGACAGTCATGACGAAAATAAAGTATTTATCTGATACTGTGATTTGCGAACTAATGAATAAATCTGACTGTAAACTGTAATGTTAGCGAAAATAATCCAAATCTGTACATAGGCATTAAAGTTAAAAAAAAAAAAAAAAAGGCTAAGAAGGGCCCTTTGCTCAAAATCTTGCGTGAAGCGTGAAAATATGTGTGTAAGACATGTAACGTTGGACTATGCATTGAATTTTTTTTATAAGTATACCATTATAAGTATAAATTTATGTAACATATGTAAATATGTTTTGTATTTTCTTAAAAGTATGATTTTTTATGTAATTTTTTTGTATAAAATATACAATTTTCGATTAAATCTTTTTTCTTTCGCATATATTAAATTTAATGCATTTGAAATAATATATGTAAATACCAAAATATTTTAATGAATAGTCGATTTGGGAGGAATTTTTTTCACGAATTCGGCTTAATATCTAAAATCGTCTGGGCACAGCGTGACACTCCGCGGGAAGAAGGCACGAGTCCAGAGAAACTCTTCTTTTTTCTCCCTCCGATAGCGAAATGGTTAAGAGTTGTCAGAGATATCAAAGACAGATTTATTATAGAGATAAAGGTGAAATGTTTGAAAATACAGCTTTCTGAGAAGAAAGGAAAAAAAATATGAAGTCAGCATTAAACGTTGCTACAAATATAACCGTTGCTACAAGCCTCAATATTGAGTGAAATAGGCTTTTAATATCTTGTTAGAATATGGAATGTCTCCATACGCTGCCAAGGTTTATATAGAATAGCAACGGAGGGAAGGGTGAGTGATGCCGTGCCAATCGTTTTGTAATAATCTACCAGATACATCAATAAGCGATAGATGGAAGAAAATGCAGGTCAAAACACCAAAGCAATCACATGAGCGAAGATGTTTTGGAACATCACGTACCACATACGGTTGTCCCTTGTGTTGTAGAAATGGGGCCACATATAAGTTCTGAAGGCAATAAAGATTAACATGTTCCGATACTAGAAACATATAGATATGACTGGTCATTGGGCCGTCAATACATAAGAGGGAGAGGAATAAAGTACTAATTTATAACGTAATACAGCGTGTAAGAATAGTATGACAGTGCATATAGCAACAATTAATAACCCCTTTCTAAAGTAATCCGATATTTTAATATGTCAGTCGTGCTGTTTAATGCTTTAGTTTGATTTATCTATAATAACAATCTCGAGCCCTTTTTATGTTGCCTGCACTTCAATGCACTATCGCAAGTGTCAAAAGCAAGTGGTTTTGAGAAAAAGATACTCGTAATCATTGAAATGAATGCCTGTAGGACATTCAGTATGATGAAAATGACGTCGAACGGTAGACGCGGACCCTTATTGTTGTACGAATAGACCGTATTTGTTGTGGTAGAATAATCCATCACTAACAGGCGCAAAATATACTTGTCATCATATCAAGTGTTGCGACAAGGTGAGTCGATCAGTGAGTCCTTCCTTCTTCATCCATCGATTAAGAAACTGCATCAATCTTGCTTGGTTACGCCCAAAACAATCTATGACACTCGTAATTTGCTTAATAATATTGAATTTAACCACGCAGAAACAATTCCTATACATAAAAATGGAATCTGTTTCACTTTATATGCACTTGTTGGACATGCTACAAACAAACCAAATGTGGCTATACTAATTTATTGCAGCGCAGTAAACACGGTGAAACTTGCAAGTAGTTTGGATAATTCTTGCATGGTGCTGAATTTTGGGTGGCCAACATTGTAATTACATTTATAATTAATTTTTTTAAATTTAAACACACTCATAGTAAAAACATTCGCATCAAAGGAATCAAGATATATAAATGCAAATTAAGAAATCAATCATCTCTGTTAGATATGCAAATATTTAAAGTGTCAGATGCGTCAGCGCTACTAATGTTAGCAAAACAATACCTTACCCATTTCCTCGTATCAAGGATCCTTTACAAATTTTTAGTCGCGCAATTTTGACTCCAACTAATGTATTTGGGTTTAAGTTGTTTTTGAAGGTTTGAAAGCTTTTAAGAAGAAAATAGCCATTTTATTAGTTTGGTGCCTTTGGGAAGGATCTCATCATAGGACTGTATGGAGGTAGATAGACATCTCGTCGGAATGTGTGCCATATTGACCTAGTGGTTGTTACAATTTTACACTTTTGGGGTAATTGGGTGCAATAAATTACCTCCCCCAACAAATAGGCTCAGAGGAGAGCTACACAGACTACAAATAGGAAAGATCGATGAACTGTCTGGCAAGAGCGAATCATGCCAACTGTTACAATTGCAGACATAAAGTGAACAATGATGCCCGTTTTGTGTCAGAGTGGAAGTAACAGTTCCACAAGCACACGACATGTATATCCCTGTATTACTTATGAATATTACATAAATCATCACTTACACCAGAGAAACGTCGCCATTGATTAAAAAGGGGCCACAAAAGGGCTATATGGAGACATCACTATATAAAGTTGTTTCTCTACGCAAATCTGATGATCTATGAGTGTACATTTGAAGACATATAGAGATTGTTTTTAAAATACAAATGTTAAAATCACAGACGTTCTTTAAAAATGCACATGTATGTACTACTATGAAGGATTTCAATTATGAGTTAGTCCACGTCACAACTACCAATAGTGTCGGTACCACACACCAGTGGGTATTGAATACATTTAAGAGGAAATCAGATTTTAGCAGCTATATATAATATAGATGAGGGGATGAGTACATGGAGTGGTGATTATAAGTTCAGGCATTAAGTTAGTCTTAGATCAAAAACATGCTTTTAGTCCTAACTAATTTAGAGGTTATTGAGGACCAACTGCCATTCTACTGGGTACGATTCACCAGAACATTCTGAAACGCTTGAATAATATTAAAAATCTTTGATGACATGTTTCAACAAATAGTATTAAATCTATACTAGTGACATGGAAAATGCAGCATCTAGAAGGGAAGGCCAGAATGTGAGGAAAATCGACAAACAGAGAGAGACAGCAATGAACAAAACGTGTTATCTATTTCGGAATGATATTCATAATACAGAGCGAAAGCACAGTTGGCTCTGTAGGCTGTAGTCCCCCTTGGACAGTTATACCCGAAGAAACATCTGTACAAACAGAGTCAATGAGAAAACGGAGGGCGTCCTGAGGAATGGTTCTTCATTCCCTGCCAACCATATGCTACAGTTCGTCTCCTGAATGCGGAAGTGGCAGGGTCTGAAAATCACATCCCAAATGTTTTCAATTGGTGACAGATTAGGAGATAACGTTGACCAGAGAAACATCTGTACAACTTGCAGAGCACGTTGGCTGATGTAAGCAGTGTGCGGTCAGGCAATATCCTGCTGAAAAAGGACATTGGGAACACCCTTAAATTAGGGTAATGTCACCAACCACAACGAATCATCCACATATCGTCATTCCGGTGACCGTCATAATGCTCTAAATATGAACTAGAAGTGAACTGGAATGGTACGCAAAGGTATCCCAAATATCATGCCGTGTTTTCGTACTGTGGGGCGTTCCAGAATTGCTGCTGGATTGGACCTGTCTCCACGTCAATGCCACACTCGTATGTGGTGACTATCATTGTAGAAACAGAAGCGTGACTCTTCTGAGAACACAACCCAGTGTCATTCCAACGTTTCTATCTCACGATCCTGGCACCATTGCAAACGTTGGCGTCTATGCTGAAGAATCAATGGCAGTTTTCTCAACAGAAGCCATGGATGTCGGCCACTAATAATCACTCGACTGGACATGATTCTCGTCAATATAGGAACATTGAGGGTTGATGTTTCCATATCGTTCCTTGAACATACAGGCAGAATGGAGGTAGAAGGGGCTTCCGAGTCCGCATCCACCTATTGGTGGAGGTGTCGATCCGGGGCAATGCACTGATGTCAGTTTGCCTACACCGACACACCCTACCCCTCTCCAACATTAACACATTTCCTTGTTCCAACCATATACTCAATAGCCAGTGCACTGTGAATGCGTCCTGGTATGTGTAAGCTGAGATTTGCCTTATGGACCTGCTTTAATCTGTATGATCACCATTCCCCTCGTAAAATCGTTTGTCTGCTGAAACTTCCTCCGTTAACCTTTTGAGGCCGGCTGGCCGATCTACAGGCCAAAAGGAATATACCCTTAAAAGCCGGTGTTGACCGATGTAGCGGCCAAGCCGTGCTTTCCCCTGTAAACAGCTTTCGAATCAGCATGAGACCTATTATAGCCCCAGAACATCATCTGCTTGACCGGTTTCTTTTGTATTCAGAAGGGAGGGGGGTAGAGTTTCCTCTTTCACCCTTACCTAAAAATCCCTCTTTTTTTCCTTCATACTCAAATTCTCACTAGCGGTGAGTGCATAGTTATTTTTGTAAGTGATTTTGTCATCTCGATTACTTAATCATTTCATTTTAAATTAATTTGATTTTTTTTTAAAAAAAATACCTAAACGTAAAAGAGAACTTACCACGGAAGAGATTCAGAATATTTTAGCTGATTTAGAGACGAAATTCTTGATGATTCTGATTGTGAGTTAGAAAATGAGGAAGATGATCAATCAATGATGATCAAGATGATCAATCTTTAAATTTGAGTCCAGAGGTTGAAGATGAGGTTGTCTCCGAAGAACAAAATAAAATAATCTGGAACGACCCACAAATAACCCATAAAGTGACAATTTTACCTTTTACAGGAAATAATGTGGTAAAAAGAGCCGCTGTAATGAAATTACTGGATTAATATGTTGAACTTAAACAATATTTAAATATTTGGAAATAAATTTTTAATTTCTAGTTCCACTTTATTATTAAAGAGTTCCACTTTACTTTATTATTCAAATAATAATATATATAAATATTACTAAGAAATATATGTTACATAAAAATTTTATTTCCAAAGTTTATTCAAAAAAGTGTTATAACTTAAAGTGGTGATTTTTTTTTTTATGATTTTTATTTTATTTTTTTCATACTAAAGAATATAATTACATATTTTCATAATGAATGTTTTTTTACTAATACACGTATTGCTATGCATTTTTCAGATTTAAAAATACCTCAGTTGTACATTTTTATTAACTTTTATACCTGTAAAACTACTTAAAATATATTTGAAGTAATTTTTGCATTCTGTTTTTGATGAAAATTTGTGCATAATTACACAATGTATTGCTGTACAAAAGCGTATTTTTATTGTTATCTTAAGTTATGCTTATTGAAAAACAGTTTTTAAGAATTTTATATCGAAACATCAAAAAAAAAAAAAAAACCCTTTTTTTAAATCGTGTATAAACAACAAAAAAAGAAGAAAATATTTGCAACAAAAAAAAAATTACAGAAATATTTGTTATAGATTTTTAAAACTGTACATTGTAGTCTTTCGAATTTATAAAAGCAAGAAACTAATTCCGACATTTTTTATTATGACAATTGATGTATAAAAGTTGAGTCTTCGAAACAAAAACTATTAATTCCGATATTTTTTCTTTCAAATTTGTAGGAGACGAATATTACGAATTCTTTAGCATAAGAAAAATTCCCCGATTTATACAAAAACCTTAGAAGCAAGAATAAAATTTTTGCTTTTGTTATATATTATACTTTAAAAGTTCTACAGTGTTGGATTTCCTTATTTTTCGAAACTTAAAAGAAGTTTTTTAAAAAAAAAAAATATAATAAGTTTCTTTTATAATAATAATTACGATAAAATTTGCAAAATACTCTAAAATATATTTGAAAAATAAATATAATCAGAATCTAACAGATAGTTACATTGAAATAAAAAAAAAATGTCTTCGTTTTCTTTTTTTTTCTCGCCTATTTATTCATGAGTCACACTTTTTATGTACGATAGTACAAAGAAAAGAATGTTCGGGTGCGTTCTAAGGCACCCGAACGTTTGAAACTCTGAATAGAGAATCAAATGGCTCTTGTAAATGAGCATGAAAAACAAGTTGTAAAAGCTTTCATATCGACAAAGAATGCTTCTCCCTCTTGATTATTGTTGATTCATTCAGGTTTTGGTCATTATTGATTATCATATGCCTTTTTGGTGTAATAAAACCTAGAAATGCACATCTGCCTTCTTGTAAATCTTCAAGGTTGCTTTCATGTAGCCGGAAAACTATTCTTCCGTGGTTCTTCCTCTTATTGCCGTAATAAAGCTTTAGAAAGTGATTTCCTTTTCTGTTACATTGTCGGACATAGGATAAATAGAAACTATGCCGACCAACTTAAAAGAAGGCCTTCTACTTTGCGAACGTTATCTGGAAACTGAAAATAACCGTTCAGAGAACTGATATTGTGTTAGATTTTGAGAGATAATGTAAAAAGGACCCAGTCACTTAGGGGACTGTCCAGACGAAGTGGGGGGGGGGAAGAAGAAAAAAACGATATTTGAAGCTAAAGTTTTCCTTCGTTTTGAAGAAAGTAAAGAAAAATTGTTGTCAGTTTTTTCTAAACCGATTGAGGAGTCTGTGCGTGAGAAGGAAAGGTTTTTGTAATTATTTTGAATGTTGATCGAAAGAGTTGTCTTCGTAGGAATGTATTGGCTTTGGCTCTATCATATGCACAAAATCACACACAAAAATCAGTTTATTATCGCACAAAAATCAGAGCAGTAATCTTAGAATTAAAACAATATTATGCAATTCTTTTGAAATTTTAAATAAAAAGTAAGGATTATCCAAAGGTTAAGAATATAACTTTTTGTACGAAAAGTGAAAAAAAGGTAAGAAGCTCCAGTATGTTGTCATTACTTGCAAAAGAAACAATTAAGTACAAATAAGAATCGTATATTCCTTTTATATAAACAAGATTACCGAGATACGTGAAGCTCCTCGGCAACTTAAAAATGTTTGCAGTCATAATATTTTGTCTTCGATATCAGCTTATTGTTTGCGTTTTACTAGAAGTATTCTAAAAATTCAAAGCATTTCCTCTTTTTTACTAATGAAAACATTTATTACTGTTGGAAAAAATATAATTTTAAATTTCTTATGTGCATTTAAAGAATTTATTTTTAGGAACACGTAGGTATACTGATAAATTATTAATATTTCATTTACAAGTAACATAAGGGACAAAGTAATAAGACGGACCTCGTAATTTAAACAAGTAACGAGAACGATAGCCGAGCTAGAGCGTCCACTTCTAATTTCCACACCGCGGCAACGTAAGGATTTTGATTTAATGCGTATCAGCTCTGCTACACGTTGGAACACCTAATCGTCACCTTTTGTTTGACCTAACCGTCAAAACATGTGGAAACTACAATGTGGCACTATTTAACAAAGGCCAACATTTATAGCCTTAGGATACTTACATTTTAGAGCATAATGCGGAACACTTTTTTTTTTAATGGTTTTGCTTTTTATTCATCTCATTTATTTGCCATAGTGAATATTTTATCATAATTTTCAGCATATATAGGAAGAATTAGATCAAAGAAAAATAAAGTTTTCATTTTTGAAAAATGCTTGTTAATAAAATTTAGACTTAATCTTAGGATTCATTCAATATTATGAATATTAATGTATCACAGTATAATGGATTATGGAACAATAAAAAATGACAATTATACATCAAATGTATCATTCCTTCATGGAAGATATATAAGAAAATTCTTTAGAGTGTTTAAATTTTTAAGATTTCTCTGGCATGTTCTAAAAGAGAAAAACATTTATAAATTAAGTAATAATGAAGTTTCCAAAAGAGCATAGTTTATTTATGATGATATGTCTATTGTTATACAAATGTTGTGAATACTTATAAGAGCTTTTAAACTTACTTCATTATCGATTTGAGAAAGTCTGAATTTTACATTATAACTTCAAGAGACAGAATCAGCAATTTTGCTTTTTATTTTATTTTGTATTACTGATTATAATTACGTGCAATTTATGAAGTATCATATTATTTACTTCTTATTTCTAATTTGATTATTTTAAGTTTTAAAACCAGGTGTGTATCAAATTCCTGCATTTAAAAGAATTAAAAATAAATTTAAAATATTTTATATCTATTTTAATGAATTTACTGAAAATCAAAATATAAATAAATTTTACTTGAATAATATCAATTAAATTTGGTTTAGTTTACTGTGTTTACCTTTGTCTACAATGAAATGTATCTTTGTTTACATTTTTTTATGCAATACTTTATATTATCATCATTGTTTTGTACTATTTCTCTCAATGCTCTTAATAATATTGAAGAGGAAATCTAGGTGAAAAGCAGCTTAAATTGTTAGGAAATAATTTTTTTTTTAAAAAAATAAAATAAATAAATTTCTCAAATTTTTTTAACTGAAATTGAAATTACTATATTGAGTTCTCCAAGAAAATATGTTTCCCTAAGAAAGGGAGACTCTTTGTATTTAGGGACTTTCTAAGCCGCGAACATCCCCATTGACTGCGGGAACATCTCCACCCCCAGCAACTATCCTGCTTCTTTTGTACGCCTATGTATGGTGCCATCAA
Source organism: Nephila pilipes (assembly GCA_019974015.1). Classification (NCBI taxonomy): domain Eukaryota; kingdom Metazoa; phylum Arthropoda; class Arachnida; order Araneae; family Nephilidae; genus Nephila; species Nephila pilipes. Next base: position 20,788 of record BMAW01081382.1, read on the forward strand.
TGAGCGATAAAAAAAGGGGGAAGTAAACATCGCCTAAAGCGCCGTCTTTAAGGGCCTTTTCCTCACAAAACCCGCCGTCTTCAAAAGGTTAACAACGGCTTGACATTCGCTGCTATTACAAGCGTCCTCTGAAACGAGAACAAATTTTCTACGATGATTTCTCTTGCAAAAATGATGATACGAAAAATGAATATTCTGCAAGTTCCTTCCCTTATATCTTCTTCGATGTATGCTGGAGAGCTACGAATTTCTCATCATTCGCATAACTCGGTGACGTTCGTCTACCCTAAAATTTGCATTATTTTCTGGCCATTCCTTTTTAGTATTGTATTTTCATTAAGACGTAGTGTATTTTATGCAAGATCAGTTCATTTTATAGCAGATATTGTAATATTATTATTTTGTGTCCCAACACTTTTCTGTATAGTATATAAAGGAATGGAAACGACGATACGAAAAGAGTAAGATTCCAGTAGACACACCACTACAAATTACTGAGTGCAATGTTACTCCTGTTTGCTTTTAATTGTATGGAATAAAAAAAAACACTCAATAGATTGCAGAAAAAATAATATTTCAACGTATTTACTTTAATTTTTTATCTTTTAAAAATATTTTTTGAATGTTTTATTAAATATTTGTAAATTTCTAAATTTATAATTACACTATCAATCTCAAAAACGGAAGTTAGTAGCATTTTTCCGACAAAATAGAAATGCGAGTGTTTTTTTATAAGGGGGGGGGTAGGAGTATAAATTCTTTTTGAGAAAATGACAGCAGTTTAAAAAAAGATTGGATATATATGGTCTTCATTAATGTTTCTCAAACTTTTTAACTCGCATATCCCTTGACTTTATCATTCAGCTCCTTTTTTTCCAACCATACCCCCATTATCTTTGATTGTTAACATGCACATCTATTCAGTGTTTGCAAGACTTTTTCCTCCATTCAAAATTTCTATACATAAATAAACCAAAAGTGTAGTTTTTGTAGTATTTAACTATAGTAGACATAATACCACCATATTGATCTGATAAAACATCTTTTAAAAAAAATAAGTTAGTTACCAGATTTTCAATTTCTTCCTTAAAAATTCACAATTTTTTCGTGCATAAGTCTTAATATGTATATAAGTGCATAGTGAAAATTTTCAATTTGATATCCCCCTCCCTTTATTTTCTGAAATTTGTAGAAACCTTGAGTTCATTTTATTAAATAAATTTAGAATAATTTTCTTAACCTCTAGCTCCGATTTGTTTTACAGATTATTGAACCTTTTACCGCATTGTTCATACCAATCAGACGATTCGTTTTCACAAACGATGTTAAGTGTCATCAACTTTAAAGTTTCAATTTCAATTTAAAAATTAAAATTCAATGTCAAGGTTGCGAGGTGGTCAAGGCACAATGATCACAAGCTCATTCTCAAAAAAGATTTTATGCAATTGGTTGTATGGACAGAACAATTACTTTGTTAAAGACCAAATTAACCTGTTTTCGAAAAATTGTTCATTCAGCGTAAAGCTTTCTCCATAAAGAAATTGCTATGCACCTCAACCATAACAGAGCCTGTAAGCTTTTGTACAGACATATTTTTGTTATATGTCGTTCCTGCTTAAACAGTAATGCCTCCACTATAATTTTGTCGTTTTCTTTGAATACAAACCTTTATCTCAACCTTTTCCTTCATGTAGAACATCTCATGCTTGGAAAAACGTTTTTAACAATAAATATTACATCATTCAATTGCAGTTATCTCTTATCCAATTCCTTGCAAGATTCTCTCTATCCTCTTTATGAGGTTTTGTCAAGCGCAAATATTTTTTCACCTCTTTGTAGAGAAAATTTAAGCACTACAATTCATATTGAATGAAACCATATGGCAAAATAATGTTGAACTTATCAAAGACTTTAAGGACAGTAACCAAAGTTGAAGATCAATGTTATGGTTCCGTACATGACTCATACTTGTTGAAGCTTTTACAGTTATGCTTTTCTTATATCATATTTCTTTTTATTTCAGTCATAGTAATTCTTGACCATGCTTTATATGGTAATTTTAAGTAGGGACAGGTCATTTTCTATTCCTTGAAAATAATTTACTCAGGCACGTTCCTCCTTCACACATTTGATGGAACCAGAATAATAACCTAATGTTGTCTTACGATCTCCAGTACTAAAGTTACAAAATTCTGGCCCTTTTATTCCCTTCACAGAAAAATAGGAATTAATGTTATGAAAAATATCTGCTTCTGTCTTTTATTCAGAAAGAAGATAACAAAGCAAAAGTACTTCTACAAATTCATTTTCTTTTATGTATCTTACAATAACTATTGAAGCAGCAAAATATTCTACAAAAACTTGAAAGAAAATGTATTTACGCTAATACTTTATCATCATTTCCTCTATATTATCAAAACTATATTTGATTCTTCAAGAGACTGTATTTGAGGGAAGGGATATCAATAAATTTGCAAACTTGTTACAAAACATACAAAAAACTGCATTTTAATGCTGATAAAACTCAATTTTTTGTCAATCTTACAATGTTTCTAAGATGATACCTCAACTGATGCGATATGAAGTTTGAATAACATTTTCATTAATACAAATAGAAGATAAGCAGGTAACTATAATGTACCAGCCCTTACTTCTGAGTAAACGCTTAAAAAATCTATATTTTTGTCATTGAAATCGGAGTGTTTAATTTGAAAATGACGAGTAAGTAGTTAAAGCTTCATACGTAAACAATACTTCTCCCTCAAAAACAATTTTACATCTAGGAATACTCTCAATAATTACGAAAAGTAAAAAATTATGTTATAGATATTATTCAAAATATTTTCTCATTTTTTCCCAGTTCTCAAATTCAAAGTGGAAGCTTTTTCGGTAACTTTTCCTTAAATTGCTCATCACAAGAATTGGTACTGGACGATGGAATGAAATCATTCATTAATTCAGTAAATTCACTTTCCTTAATGGTACTAAATTACAATCACTAATCCACGATAAAAATACAAGTCATAATAACTGTAAGTCTATAACATTATATTTACTTTGAGAACAAGCTATACATTTATTAAAAATAGTATTACTGTTGCGTTCTGGTGCCACTTTCCGACCCTGCGTCTGAAGATTCCATTTCGTGAGTGTGTGCACGGAGTTACTCTTATGCAATAATTCTTTTATTTGAATCAATCTCTATAAGTAAATCGAGCATGCAACACCATTTTAAAATATTGATAGATTTCTGTTAATTTCGTGTTATATACACATTTGTCCACAATGAGCGAAGTTATTTAAATATTCAAATAAAAATTAATACGCTGATGGATTGTTGTAGGACATTTTAGAAATCAACAATGTTTACAGACCATCATCTTTACTTAAACGAGATAAACAAATTAATAAGAAATTACCTTTTTGTTTACATTTGTGTAAATAATTATAGAGGTATGATGGGTTTGATATGTAAGAGATTTATATAATTTATTTTTTGCGTCAATTTTGGTGTTATAAATAAAGAGTCATACTAGACAGTATTGCCTGTCTGATAGAAGTCTATTATAGTAAGACCACTGAATTAATTATAGTACAATTTACACATATTTATTATATTCTGTAAATATTCTGAACTTGCACATTCATGATATGAAATTACAGTACAATATACGAGCTTCAAAGTTTTTAAGGTATATCAAGTTTAATTTTTGTAAAATCACTACATTCATAGTAAGGTTGATGACACTGAGACAAAAAATAAATTACAAATAACCGAATAACTAACCCTGAGATTATCCCAGATTCCTCGCATAAATAAAACATTAACTATAGTAAGCAATTAAGCCTTACTCGTCCGCGTTTTGTAAGGATTGTTGGAATATACACACATATTATTGCAGTAGGCAGTTGACCCTATCCCTCTCGACAGGGGCTGATCCTACAGATAAAGCAATTGCATGTTATAAAACTTCCTGTATTATATCGGATTCAAAGTCTCTATATTGATTTTTCTTATTGAAATATAACTTCGTTTGGAAAAAACAGCTTTTTATAAACAACTTTTTAAAACCAGATTTTTTTAATTTTCCTCTTATGTTCAACCAATATGTATCGTGCCTACCATTATATCATTTTTTTTTCTGTGCACCCCCGAAATGATTTTACGTACTTCTGACGGTACGCGTACTCAGATTAAGGAACTTAAGTCTGCATAAATTTAGACGTGGCTTCTCAGCCTAGAACTTTATTTATGGAAAGCAACAACATTTTTCTGAATTTAGTGGAATCCAGTGTTATATCTGGTTTTGATACACCTCTAATATTGACCGATAAAATTATTTTAAATAACTTAAGGCTGAAAATATGAATTTATTTTTCTTTAAATAGTAGTAAAGATTTCATCGCATACTTAAAAGTTGTTTAGTCCCTTTTTTTTCAAAATTATTTCATTTTAACATTTCATGAATTACTTCTTCTTTACAACACCTTATACAATTTGCTATTATCATATATATATATATATATATGTGTGTGTGTGTGTTCTAGAAGAGAAGGGGCGTCTGGAGGCCCGGGCTTACCCTTAATAAAGTCCAAATGATTTGAAATAGTGCTCACGCAATTGCTTTTTCTGTCTTGAATTTCCAGACTAAAAATAATTAAAAAAATATAAATAAAAACATTTTTAAATAAAGCTAGGATGATGGGCTAAAAGTTGTAATTTTTTTAATTCTACGTAATGTTTAATTTATAAAAGTTTAAGACGTTAATATTTCTTTTAATCTCATATAAAAATAAGTAGGTATTGTTTTTAATCGACAATTATGTAGGTATTTTAGTTAAGCGCTTCAAGTTCTTATAAAATATGTATGTTATCTTACATTTAAAACATTATTTTCATACAGTTTATAACACACATATGAGACACATTCTGAACAGATACATAAATGATAAACAAGATTTCATCTTTTTTTTTTGTTACTGTGTTATAATATTTCAGTTATCCATACTTTATGAAACGTACATAACTTCTTTTTACAAAATGATATCAAGTAATCCATGTCTGAAAAATAATCCATTATTCAGTCATGATCTCCTCTATGGTCGATTTATGATTTCGGTACACATTGCAATTTACTTTCTTGGCATGCATTCATATAAAATCCATAACAAGAATACTAATCAAAAACTGCTCAGAATGTATATCACCATTACGTGAATATCGTTACGATCCTTTATCATATTCATGTATGCGTGCAAAATAAATAAAACTTGATTAAATAAGTTATTTTCTTCAATATGCCGTAATAGGAAGTTGGTAAATAAAATTCTTGTGCCTCTCTCTGAATGAAAATTGAAAAATAGTTGTAGTATATAACATTCTATGAAAGCTATTTGTTGAAGAGGGGAAAGAATCAATACAGTGACTTTTAATGGCTTCTATAATGGATACCCATAAAAAGATACATAAAACTGATCATAATATTGTGCTTAAATGATACAAAAATGTCATAGATTCTCAGAAACCTTTCTTAAGATGTGCATGTCAGAAATCGTTTGATGAAACAACTAGATCATTATCAAAAGTAATGACGATTCCTTTTTAAGGATAAGCAGCTGTTTTTATATTAAAATAATGCTTACAAAATCTCTGTTGTATGACACATGAAAATATATAACTCTGAAATAAGTAAAGATTTTAATATAATTCTGAAATAAATAAAGATTTCATTGTTTGCTCTTTTTTCCCCTCAAAATATTTTAAGCTGGCGTTCTTTTTAAATTTTTAGCTATGCTTTTCTTTGATAAATAAAATGTATAGCTAAAAGAAATGAAGGGAAATATTACATTTTCTAATCAATTTTGCATTGCAAATGTAGATTGGTTCCAAAATAACTCGGATCTGCAACTAAGAAAACTGTACATTTTTTTTAATATTATTCATATAGATTTTAAAATAAACTGATTAAAATAAAAAAAATTCTACCTCATAGGGGATTTTAGTTTCATTTACGTGAAATTTCTATTTAAATTGATATCTTGTATACTATTTTTGATTTTAAGAATCTCCAGTAGAACATTGCTCATATTAATTTTATTGACTATAGTTGTAATCGGCAATAAACGACAAAAAAAAAATCGAAGAATTGTGGGGGTGAGAAATATAAGGGGGAGAGTAAAGTAGGTCTCGTGTTTGAAGAAAGATCAAGTTTTCTAGTGTAAATAGATTTAATTAATTTATAGCGAATGGAGCAGAAATTCTTAGCTGGGATGAGCATATTTTGTCGTGTTTTCTAGGGTATTAGGAATACGTATAAACAAGAATAAGAATAAACTAACCTGGTGTTAGATTATATAATGTTTCAACAAACTAAATAAAATTGGTACCTCGCTTGGGGGCTATGTAGAGCAACACTCGGTACACGTCTAGCATTCAATTGTTACTCTGTTAAAGTTTTTATTTATGGATTAAGGCTTTAAGAAGTTTTGTTATTTCCTTAGACAACTTTTGTTTCATTTTTGGTGAATACAAGATAAAGTCAAAAAAGAGCATAAGTGTTTTTGTAAAAAACGTTTATTTTTTCTACTTGAAATTTAAACTTGGGGTTAAATATAAATTATGGGATTTTCATAAGGTGTACAGAAAATACGAAGATCTATATTGAAAGCTTAAGGAGAAAAAAAAACTCATTTCCGCTTAGTATTCCTATGATACGATGAGAACAGAACAACTACACTACATACTTATATTTCTGTTCGGTAGATGTAAAAGGATTTAATACAAAAAGTAAGAAGAACATATATTATCCCAAACTTTATTAATTTATTTGTCCAGTTCATAGCTCTGAAATATCAATTTCAAAGCCACATCCTAGTTTGTATGAGGATCTGAGTGAGTAGGAGGACAGAGACGCATTATCTTCCCAGGATGAATCTGGCTCAGAATTAGATATAAAATCCTATTATATCCACAGACCTAATTTTCGAGTACAGGCAACCAGTGAAGGAATTTACTCAATTTTTCTGCAAAGGGGAAATCTAGGTTTTTGTAATGATGTTCAAGGGATTATGAAGTGATTTGAGTAGAATGTAATTCATCTGATTCTCGCTTATTCATTGATTCATCAATTCTAGCCTCAAGACAGTTTTGCTGCTTAAAGGAAATGTTTCTAATTTTATGAGACATTCATTAAAATGGAAGAAAATTATAGTGATTTGGTTATGAGCCTTGGGAAAATCAAATGTTAAGAGTATCAATGGTCAGTAGGTAGAAGAGGGGGATTCTTTCAAGAACGTAGAACACAAGTATTTGTGGCATACTAAAGATATTGAAAACAAACCCTTTGTACAACGGATGCAAGATGAGCACAAAGTTCGAGAACACACCATTAGCTTTCAAATTCATTCCCTACACTCCCATATTGACAATTTTACAAAACGCATAGGATCCTACAACGAAGAACAGAGTGAATGATTTCAGGAAAATGTCCTTGGTATCGATAGACGATAACAAGGTAGAAGTAACAGTAACTTGCTAGCTGATCACTGTTGGATGGAATTATGAAATATATCTGACAAAATAATTGTATCATTAATATTATAAATAGTATGTTTGGTTCATTTTACTAAAATATTTAATTTTTTTAATTACTGTATGTTTTTATTTATTTTTGCTAACTCCTCTTACTTTGTAAAAATACTGATGGGGAAATGCAGGTCATATTTTGATTCAGTGAACTTTAAGTTATATAATTCAGAAAATTATTCCACACAACTGAAAAAAAAATGTTTTGCTGATCTGTGCAATTATTTACTTAGAAATCATGTCTTGTTTGACTTATGATCATTTTGGTGCAATTAAATAATAATTCTATTCAATTCCTATTAGAATTGTTTGATATATAATAATGCTTAAGACTATACAAGAACATTATGAGTGACTTTCACCCATTCTGTATATATGATGATATTCTATGACTTTTTATCGTAGAACATATTTTCTAAATAATTATTTATATAGAAATTTGAAAAGACAATATACTTTTATCAACTCTGTGTACTATACACAGAAGCATTGTTAAATTAACAAAATTAACCATTTTTCTTTATCTTAAAATATTACGAAATGAAATTTTCAACATTTTCATTCAAAGTTATCCAAATAACAATAAATAATTATGAACATAATTGTTAATTCATATATTTAAACTTAAGTAAAGATTTTACGATATTAACATTTTACTCTCATTAATAAATGTAATATCCTTCTGTGACGTACGAAAAATATTCCATGTATTTTCGTAAATATATGAAAATTAATTGGGATTGTTATTTCTTAAATTTGAAAATATAGAGTTCATCGCATTATGGAATATATCAAATTTCTGATAAAACTTTTTCAGAAATAGAAATTCAGATTAATCTTAAGATTCAGTCTTAGCATAAAATATTTTTTTTTATTTCTAATAATGTTCATAACTTGATGACCGTTAAGACGTGAACCAATATAATGATTTAAACCAAATAAAAAGTATAATGTACAGTTTAATATATTAAATAAATTTACAATTTTATGAATAAAATTAGAATGTTACTATTAAATATTAAAATGTTGAATGCTGTACAATTTTATAATGACACACTTTTCAATTGAGTTAGGGTTATTTCAGTGGATCAGATAAGCAACTTTTATTATGACTGCGTGATATAACCAATCTATTTCTTATTCTTTGTGTAAACATATATATGTGTGTCACTTTACTGGCCTAATTTATTCAAGAAAATTTCGTAAAATGGAAATAAATAAAAAAAAAATTCTGTGGTTTGGTAATATTATTTTTTGATTCTGGAAAATAATATGGCAAAGTTATTTCATCCATACACTCATACTCTTTTCAGACTATTTACAAATAATATCTATATTTACTCAAACATTCTGCTAATATGTGGATATTGAGATGTGCGTATATTCTATAAAGTGTATTTAGTTGATAAGATTCCGATAGTTATTTTTCGATTTTGAATGTATAAATATAATGGTTTAATTGGTTTTAAATAAAAAAATAAATTCCCATGTAACCATCCCCTTAAACAAAGTTTCAATTAAAGAGCGACGGCATATGTGAAGACATCAATTGTTTTAATACAGTGACAAATTTCATGTGTATAGCAATAATTACATTTGTATATATCCTTTAAATTATAGTATACTGCAGAACTCTTTTGTGGAAACTATTTAGATTAATATTAATTTAGTACACTTAAAAGAAAATCGTGAACATATTTTTTTTTTCATTTAAGACTAAGCTTTATAATTAAAGTAGAATCTAGAAACAAATTTTTATAACATTTTAAGCATAATTGTACTTAACAAAATAGCACAGTGAATTATAAGAAATTCAGAGAAATAAAATTTAAACATCGAAATTTTCACAAAAGAGATAGCTTAGGATTTTAGGTGAGTTACATAGCATATAATAAGTGACTATATTAAAACTTTACTCATTAAATTAGAAATCTAACATAATAATATTTTAAAGTAATAATTTTTTGAACACAAATTTAAAACAAATTAAATAAATCAAGAAAACAGTTATTGAAGCTCTCTTTTTTAGTTGAAGTCTTTTCTTATATTTCAGAGTCTGCAAAAGTAAAACGGTCGTTTGCAAAGCTAAATATTATAAATATCAAATGCACATTATTATACGAAGTAAAATTATGGAAAAATGAAACCATTTTTACAATTTTCTACTTAATTATACTTATAATGTCTAAAACAAAAATATGTGTAGACAATTATTTTTAAGATGTGCTATTTTAGTAGACCTGTAAAGAATAAAGTAAATACAGACACCATTATTTATAATGAATTATTTGTTGCTTCGTAAATAAGAGTAAAATATCTAGTAAGTAATGCAAAAAAATAAATGCAAGAACTCTGCTCCTGAAATTAGGCATCTAATATAATATAATGAAAAATAATGAATTTTGAATGAACATTTATGTTAAATAAATTATAGATCAAGAAATGTAATTATTGAAACTATCCCTTTTATTCAAATCCATTTCTTACATTTCAAAGATTCTAGGAATAGAATAAATATTTGGGAAGATCTGATTTATAAATACTAATTGAACATTACTATACAAAGTAAACTTATGGGGAAAAATAAGATAATTTTTTGCAATCCTCTGCTGGATTATACTCGGAATATTTAAAGCAAAAATATGTGAAGACAATCATTTCTATTTTAACAGATCTAAAAAAGACCGAAGCGAATGCAGAAAATATTATTCATGATAAATTCTTTTGTTGCTTCGTAAATAAAATTATAATATTGTAAGTAATACAAATAAGATCCACGTATTATTTTTACTTTGAGAAATTAACGTTCATCCACACTTTGCTTAGAGATTTATCATTAGTAACATTTTTATTAGCCATCCAAAGAGCTACTGTTTTAGTTAACCAAAAAATGTCACATCCGACCACTTTTCAAAAAATTATCTTGCTTTTGCGTATATTTTTATGTATGCTTTCTTCAGTAACGAACTTAATTTTAAAAAATAAGTCATAATGAATTTCTCCTGAATTTTTTATTGGATTGAAATAAAATATATGTAATATATTTCTGATATCTGCTTTCACCACTAATGAACTCAATTTTCAAAAAATATGTCGTGATAAATTTCCTCCAATCTTTTTCATTGGATTGAAGTGAAACATGTATAAAAATTAAGCATTTTATTTACTTATCGATTTATGTATTACCTTAAATCATATGCAAACTGGAATCAAGATATGACTGAAAATATATAACATTATTCTGAGGTTTAAGACAGCCGTGAGGCAGCCTATTTTTTCCCCTCAAGAATTTCAGTCTTTTTAGTTTGGCTTCCTTCTTGGAATGTTTTGGAGTTAAATGATTTTAATATTGGTTTACTATTATTAGTCACTTAAGGGTCTATTTTTTAGGTGGATCCCTTTTGGCGAACAAGATCACTTTTGGAGCATCAGATTAGTTCTCAATTTTTTATCGTTTGCTTCAATTTTAATTACATTTAGCTTAAATATATTCAATTTAATAACTTATCTTTTGTTTTAATTATAATTACATGTAGCTTAAATATATTGAATTTAATAATTATTAATTGCTTGCCTTAATATTTATTACATGTAGCGTAAACATATTCAATTTAATGATTTATCGTTTCCTTTAATTTTAATATCGGAAAAGTTTTTTACTGTCAATTTCTCGTTATATTATCATTTACTTTAATTCTTATATTTGAGTAATTTAATAATAATTATAAATTAAAAGCGCACCTTGGGTGGCTAAATATTTTCTTTGAAAACTTTGCATATAACTTTTTAAATTTTTGTTCACTGCTGACACCGACAGCACTAATACACCTGGATGAAAAGAAAATATTATAATATGTTTGATGTACATATACAGTATGATGAGAGGAAGACATTAAATTTACAAGAATTTTAGGGTGACCAGCGGGCAGAATTAAATACACATAACTGGCACTTTTGCAGAAATGTTACGTCTAATCCAACATTGAATTGAAGTGAATTTGAATGACAGATTTTGATTCATCATTCCATATAGTTCCTACTCGATGAGAGAGATTATCAATGGAATATGCTAGAGGGTGATGGTACAACTGTTTTTCGGGAACATATGACCAGATATTTTCATAAAGTGACAGATCTGGAGTGTACGAGGAGATTAGGACAACTGATCAGAACCACTATTTCCAGTAAGTTCAGGACACCCTAGGCTACATCGGGTCATGCATTGTCTTGTTGATAAGCAGCATCTCAGAAGAATCAAAGATCAAATACGAAAATGGAGCTTAATACGTCGCATATGTCAAAACGGCAGTTAAAAGTAACAGCTGTACCAGCAAGATAGGGCCGGTATGCATACCTAATAGCACTCGATATTATTGGTATTGGGTGCTGCCCCAATATACTTGTAAAAAGCATACAGTATTCGTTCTCTTCTGTATTTTTAACACAAGGATACTCCATCATGATGCTGCATACAGAATCTTGATTCAGTTGAGTAGAAGAAGTGACACTTCCTAAATCCGTAATCTATGCTCAAATAACTACTGTAGGCGTAGATGCATTAGTTTCCAGGGTTAAAAAAGTCTTAACAATGGTAACCATACTGACAGTTTGTGGTGCAGCAATCTTTGCAATGTTTGTTCACTTGTCTCTCCTGGCAAATGATCCAATATTCTTACTCAATGTACTTTAACTGTACGCTCCTGTACGGCTGAACGGACAACATACCTATCCTATTGGACATTAATTGTTGGGACCATTTAGATATTGCTTGGAGTCTTGTATGGCCCTCTTGAACGCATGAATCTCATATTCAAATGATAATCGTGATATCACTACCTACATGAGTGTTATCTCTACTGCACGATAAATCATAAAAACAGTTTCTTACACAAGGTATAACATGGCTGTTACACAAACAGCTTATTTTCGAATGTATCCTCCAAATGAAAAACTTGATGTACAGTCACAAAATTGTGTGAATACGATATGTGAAACATACACTACACATTCTCCTGACACAAGTGTGCAATTGATATAATTTCAAAATATTTTTATCACAACTTCTTATCCGTAATTATATTTCAAATTTCTTCAGTTATGATTCTTTGAAGTAAAGTTTAATATAAACATAAAATTAGATTATCATAATATATGAGATTAAGTTTTATGTATATGCTTAGATACATATTAAACTTAAATCTTATATACAGTGAATATTTGCAGCAATTATTATGTTGCTTGATTATTAAAGTATAATTAACTACTCAACTTACTCATCCGAGTTTTTCCGGGCCTAGGAAATTGTTAATTTCTAACTCTCTAGATTTAATACACGCGATCTTAACGTTAGTTTCATTGAATTGGATAGATCTGATATTTTCCACGATTTGTTTACGTTCGTTTTGAGTTTTAATTAATGCGCAGATAGATAATTATGTTTCTAAAATGTTCATCAAATTTAAATTTTACACACAAAAGAAAAATGCATATAGATTGTAAAAAAACAATTATGCTACTGTGTAAAAATGCTGGGGTTTTAAATTACAAATATTTATATTAAACAATTTGAAGCTTCTACATATTTCAGTAATTATTTTACTAAAAGTTTGGTTAATTGGAATCAATCAAATTCTTTGTTATAATCTCTTTTAGTTACTCTTTTAAATACAGTCAAGGATTATTCCATAGACGTTATATTTTTGAACTAAATTCAAATAAGAAAAATGCATTTCATAAAATTTTTTCAGGGTCCATTTTTAAAGTAGTAAATGCATTAAAATTAGTAATTTTATAATTTCTCTGATATTAATAATGAAATACCTTTATAAAATTTGAAGGAAAAATATCGATACTTTTAAATCGAGATTTTTTGCGAAAAATATTTGAAATGCTTAATTGTATCTTGATGAATTAAAAAAAAATAACAAAAAAATCGAATTAATATATGTTGTATCATCCAAAATTAAGAAAAAAAAACAAATTAATGTATATTTTTATATTTTTTTAAAATTTTAATGAAACTCATATTCCGATAAAAAAAAGTTCCATAACATTTTAAAGTAAACCGGAAGCTTATGGAAACAAAAAAGAAACATATATTTACAACTAGCTGCATAAAACATAAGTTTTACAATACAAATAGAGAAAATTGAAGGGAAGATCAATGGTGAAGAATTAGATATATTTGCTTTCAATCTTACAATTTGTTAGAATTTTTATATATCTCCTCTTTATTGTGAATCATTAATTTTCATGGAATTATATATGGACATTCCATTGCTAATTAAATAATTCATATTTGGAAAATTGAAATTTCCTTTACTGTTTACACCCAAATTATTTATCTCTTTTTATGAAAGATTAAATATTGTTTTATTCATAATATATAATCTACCAAATAATGGATACTAATATACATGTTGTCGAAATAAGTGATCTTCAGCCATTGCGCATACGTTTAATTCCAATTTTATTATTTATGTGGATAGCGATTAATATATAGTTATGTCATGAACGTAATGTGTGATCTTTAATTTACATATAATGCACTCTGTAATACGACGTAATCGTAAGAAGTCTTAAAAGTATCCTGAGTTATTTTATTTTATTACGAACAGTGTTGAAACCCATGTTATATGTAGAGCAATCAATGACAATCATTTCAAAAAAAAAATTGCATAATATTTTAAAGAGTTTTCAATTTAAAATAACTTTTGTTAAGAAACAGTTTTAATCGACTTCTAGTAATTGGTATTTGAAAACAATATAAACATTCAAACCCACACACAACCTTATTGTAAATCTATTCAGTTTGCCTACACCTAAATCTTAAAATTGAAGCTACATAAGATTTTGAGTACACATTCTGATTTAATCTTGAAGCTATCAGACCAACATCGATATATTGAATTTTTATATTTTCACTATTTTATTATAATATTTCAAAAGGATAAAGTTTAATGAAAAGAAGACTTTAATTTTGTAACGGATACTTACTACTCTCATGGTGAAGCAATGTAGGCCTCGAAATTCTCCTCCCGTAGTGTTATGTGTAAGTTAAATGATCTAGTATGACCTCCCTAAATTACGATAAATATATTTGCAAATACTCTATAAGACGCTAGTTTATCTAATTATGCTGCCTAATGTTTTATTTTATTAATAAATATTATCATCCTATAATCGAAAACCTGCTTTTCAAAAACTGGTGCAAATATTTGTGAACAAAATTCAAGTTTTATTTGAATTATCTATGATGCTCTAATATGAATGTAATATTATGTATTTTATTCATAGAGATGCAAACCTGTTTCAGAAACTATTAAAATATAAAGTGTTTTATCAATAAAAGTTACTGCGAAAGAAACAAAAATAATTTTAAGTTAAATATTAGGATATCATCAAGTAATATACTTATTAAAATAATATATTGAATTTCAGCTTGTTATTTTAGAACATCTTTCAAATTTCTTTCAAACAAATTCTAGATAAGAGAATAAGTTTAGGAATAGTTATGAACTAAATCCAGAGCACTTTTAGTAAGCTAAATTATAGAAAAATTAGCTAAATGATACAAAAAATCAACAACAAATCTATAAAAGGAGAAAAAAATGTTACAAAAATTTATATTCTGTTTCTGAAACATTGCAATTTATTTTATTTTTATAATATGTAACAATAAAGAAGGAAAAAAGTGATACATATTGTGCAAAGGTATAAGTTGTATAAGCTTAGATTTGATGTTTGTCTGTGCTCCCTAGGGTAAACATCCTCCTCATCTGAAGCATTTGTTCCTAGCCACATAAGTGCTTTACTAAATAGAAATCATGTCTTTAGAAAGCTAATCGTTCCAATAATGTATTATGGATTTTTCCAAGCATGAACTGTAAGTCTTCGGGGTAATTTAGCTTAATGTACAAAAAAAAAAGTGGAATTTTTTTCAGCCACGCGAAACACTAGTTTATAAAGAAAAAAGATTATTCAACATATTTTTTTCTTTTAAAAGATTATCTTTATGAAGAGAAGGAAAATAACATGATTTGTCCAAATGACTATCTACTTCTCATGTATTGCACGGCTTATACGCACCTGAACCTTATTAAAAGATGCTGCTGTTTCTGATGGAAATGGCAATATAACTAAATTTAAAAAAACAAAACATTTAACTAAATTAGATAGTTAAAAGAAACTTGTTTTAAAACAAATATATATATATGTGTGTGTGTGTGTGTGTGTGTGTGACCAACCCACCACTTTTTTTAGACTTTGTTCTCTTTTTAGAAATACTTTCCATTTTTCACAAGCAACTTAACCCTGCCAACAACTTTCATGTGTGTAGTAATTATAACTGTCACTCTAGCCATGAAATATTTGTTGCGCAAAATCGCGCGTATAGGGGAGGATCCTAGGCACCGTTTTAACATTGATGCTCAGAGATTCTCCGTTTTTCTTGGGTATAAAACTCCACGATAGCCCTTAGTCGAACTCTTTTCATTTTGCTTTTTGCTGGATAAAATGCGCCGATTTACACTCTGCTTTCCTTTTTGTTACGATATGGTTACTTGTATGAAAAAGATGTTCAGAATTGATATAAATCATAATGTATGTATGTATAGGGGTATAAACGATTATAAAAAAAAATATTAACTTTTAGGTCAATTATAAATTTATTTCATTCAATTCTTAACCAATAGATGATAATTCAACCAACATGTAATATTTTTCTTTTTACGGAATTTTCATATTAGAACTTTAAATTTAATTGTAAAGAACTATTAATTAGAATATTAATTTTTTTAGAATCTATCTTTGTAATAAGGTAATCTTGCTTTACAAGTTTTATTCTGTGTAATAAAATTTGCTAGTTTTATATTTTATTTTTTCTTATTTTAAAAAATCGGACAAGTAGATGAGTTAATAGATTGTTTTGAATAAACATCATTTTTTTTCCTACAGATTATATAAAATACATGGGTAACTGGAAAATAAGAACTTTTTAAATCTGGTTATATTTCATGATTTTCTTTAATCTGAACAGATGATCAATATTTCAACTATGTTAGATTATTTTAATCTAACTGAAATTAGTTTGAATCCTTTGGGTTATTTTTATTTTTATTGTTCGGGTTTCATTTCATTTTTGTACACGGACTTTTCTATATATTGATTTCTTAACAGTTTTTATTAAGTTAATATGCTTAATGAAATGAACTGAGTCCTTAATATTTCTAATCTGAAATATTTGAAATCACGTATTCTCAGTTCTAAATCTGAAACAACGTTTTGTTTCGGTTTTTGAATTTTTTGTCTCTTTTTTTTCTTTTTTCTTGATTTCTGATTTACAGACTTTATGGTGTTTTGTTTTTTACGTCATTTGTAGTAATTTAATAAGTTCAAATCACTGATTTTAGTTTTACATTTTAAATATGATTCAATTTTTATATTATTTTATTAGAATAGTTT
>BMAW01081398.1:0-12383 GCA_019974015.1 Nephila pilipes
TCACTGTCGCAGTCGTTCAGAGTCAGAGGCATTGTTCAAGATCACCCCACTGTTGATACCACACGCCCAGCACGATAGCTGCTGGAAACACTAAGTTGCAAAATGCCAGTCCTCCAAACAAATCCGGATGTTGGTTAAGAGGCCGTAAAAAGAAAGAGAAGGAGAGATGTCTCTTAAAAATCCTCAACACAGAAGGGATTGGGAAGACGGTGGTAGTTACAGGAAGTAGCAGGAGGGCAGAAGTTCCAACCTTGCAGAGGTCAGGACTGTTATTGTGGATCAATCAGGAGGCTCCAAAACCAAGAAATTAACCAATAAGAATTCAGATAGTCGCAAAGGTAAATCGAATAAGAAGGGCAGCAATGAAAACCTTCTTGAAGAAGATATATATGTCGAAATAGGGCACATTTGTCCACCGAAAGAAAAGCTGTTAAAGGAAAACAAAATTGCTGTCAAAGGTCCCGTAAAGGCTTCCAGAAAGAAAGGTCAAGCACCTAAGCCACAGGTGGCTAATTTGCACTTAAAGGATTCGAACTTTGACGTCAACCTGAATCCGAATGGCGGGGAAAGGAAAGATAATTCGAATTGTTTCAATGAAAAGAAAAATTCTCCTCAGATCAAACCCTCCAGGAGGGTTCAGAATGGCGGCTGTAAAACTGACGAGAAACAACCGGATAATAGGATAACACCGACCGTGAAGCCGAATAATCTTAAAAATTCAGAATCGTTCCTAACAGTGAAAAATAAAATAAATTCCGATTCTCTATCTCAAGTTACAGTAGCGGAAGTTCACAAGAATATGGACTGCGACAGTACTGAAAAGAAAAATAATTCGGAAGATGCTCCTAATAATAATTCTGCGGAAGTCAAACAACAGTCAGACATTCAACAAGAATATGACACTAAAACTTCAAGTAACAATTCGGATTATCAAGAACTCAATAAAGAGAAAGAAAGAATGGAAGAGATCGAGATAGAAATACCACCTTATCGTATTGACACACCAGATTATTCTACCCTGGGATCCGTAATTGACAAAAATCAAAATGATGAGCCCCCAGATAAATCCACTTCGGTAGACAAGGATAAAACTTATCCAGATAGAGACGACTTGAATTCTACTATAGATGGATTATCATCAGAGACCCTCAAATTCGCAATAGAAAGCACAATTTCAAGCATTTTGCGAGATTCTTCTGGCGACAGTAAGTACGCTGAAATAGAATTGGCCCCGAAAAAGATGGTGAGATTTGAGAAATTGGATTTAATCGAAACGTACAAGAAAAACAAAGCAGAGAGTGTGAAAGACAGTGACGAAGATTCTGTAATATCCGTCTCGGATAAAAAGAATTCGACCCAAAAGACACTGGATGTTAACAGTAACGAAATACCGACATACGAGCTGGGAAAGGTGAAATTAAGTCTCGTGGATTCCATTGAAACGGATGTTTCGGAAAAGCTTACTTGTTCTTCTTCCGATTGTCTGAGCGAAGCTTCGGCTTCATCGTTTGCTGAAACGGAATGTTCACAGAAGGATATGACCGTGAATGTTCTAGTTCGTAACCCGTCTCCGGATTGCCAACCATCCAATGGTGTCGAAGATGCACAAAACGATGAGACCCAAGCTCAACTTGTGTTGAAGAAAAGCATTGTCTTGACGGTAGCAAAACAGGAGAAAGGATTTAAAAGTTTATGTGCGAACAAGAAACCAGAAACTGTTCCTGAACCACCAAAAAGTGATCACAAGATTTCTGTAACTTTTTTGTGTTCTGAACCTCCAGAGCCACCCCCATATTCATTGAAACCAAAGGTATTGTCCACAGACGGTACCGTGCGTTTGCAATCGATCAGTGTTCCTCCTCAGAATCATGTAAAAATTGAAGTACCTCCACCCTTACCTCCTCCTATGAGAGGGCGATCAAGGGAGCGTCGTTCCAAGGACAGACAACATTGTAAGAAGAATCATAAATCGAGAAAGAAAAACAAGGAAGGTAAGTTAAAATAATTCCAAAATGTAAATATTTTTCATTTTTTTTAAATGTGTTTCGGGCTCCTTTATAAGTAAAATGGTTCTTTCTATTCATCCGAAATATTATTTCTTTGATCTCAATATCGATTATTATCATCATTATCTGAATTTCTTTCATTGACGAAATTAAGATATAATTATACTATTAAGTATCATGACAGGGGAAATGATAGCTATGTTGATTAAGAGAAAGAAATCGCTTATATTTTACGCTTACAAAACTAAAATCTCCTACTTAACATTTCAAATGTTCACATCTCTCTTTCCTATATAAATAGATCATAAATTCTTTATAATCAATTTAACTGCAGTAGAAAAAATCGCGTAGAGTCAAATACTGACGAAATAATTTCAACAAATGAAATTTATTCTGATATTTGCTTAAACATGACAAGGATATCATTTTTATTTCAATGTCGTTTTGAAAATTATATATAGAGTTCCATTTCTTTCAAAAATCATTCTATCTGAAAATTTTGAACAATATCAAAGGCAAACGATCTTTTTATATATGGAATAATTTTCAAGAGAAAGAAATTCCTTAATAAAAACAATTTCGCGCCATCGTTTATTTGGTTAGTTTTATTTAAACTGTAACCACACAGAATCCACGTTTTGACTATAGATAGCTTTTCTATTTCATGTAGTTCATACATAGTTTGAGAAAAGAAAAAAAAAAGTTGTGATAATAATAACATTTTATTTTCTTACACTAAAGCGAAAAAACTTGTTACATTTTTGTCAACTTTTGGGGGTTTATCTGCATCATGATCTTTTAAATGTTCATAAAAATATGTTTACTGTATTGTAAAAATTTTTAATTCACCCATGTTTAAAAAATTTTCATTTACTAAAATCAATAAGCATTTTGATTCAGCCAAAATTTAGATGTAAAAAACGAATTTCTCGAAATTATACGACAATAGTATTTCGGAACTATTTATAAATTACAGTCATTACTGAACTATTTATAAGTTACCAAAAGCTTTCAAAAACAATAGAATGTCTATATTTATTGTTATTCTTATACGTTTATTTGTCTGTCTTAATGTTCAATACTTAATAATGTATTTAATACAACTTTTCCTCCCACTTGATCGCTAATGGGTATACAAAAATAACTTTCAAAACGCTTCAGTGAAAAGGTCACTATTATAAGTGAATTGCCTTGAATCCTGATTGATGATCTGATTTGAATCAAATTGTTCAAGATGAGCACTCTGTGATGTCTAGGGAACTATTTTCAACATCAAATGAAATCATTACCTCAAAGGAATGATTTTCTTTATTTTGCTTATAGAAGAAACATTAATTAAACTTCTACGACAAAAAATGAAGTACGAAATTATTTTAAACGTATTTGCAACACTTAAAAAAAGGAAAGAAGCACAGAAGGGGAAAGGTGAAAGATCAAAGACATAATTTGAACTGCGTTATTTTTTCCCAACAATTTCCATAATTAAGATAATAAGCTCCGATTATGTGCGTTCGCATAACAATTTTGTTATATTAAGTATTGTTTTCTTAAAGTAGCACAAGAAACTTTTGGTGAAAAAAAAATGGAGCACAAATTACCAGCATTAAGACAAGAAACATCACATTTTTATATCTGGCATGGATTATTTTTTCTACCATTAGCAATGAAAAAGAAATGTATCTATTATAATCAAATATGCCATATCTAATTTATTCAGTTTTTTAAAAACCCAAAACAAATCTGGTAGGTACAAAATAATTTCTGAATTAGGTTAATTTTAAACCTTTTTCGAATTAGTAAATGATTATTGCTGATATTTATTCTTAATGAACAAAGCGATTTTTCAATAGTTTTAGAACAATGATTGTCAACATTGTTTTCCTTGTTAGCTTAGTCTTTTTTCCTTAATTTTTCCAATGATGATTTAAACTTTTGATATGTACCCTAAGTATTGTTTTTTTTTTTTTTAACCTTGTTCTAACATGTTGTTGCTGTGAGAAAATGGCGTGAACTAAAAATGCGTGGGCATAAAATAAAGGATACATAGTATTGATTCAAAAGATTAACATTATACTAATACATCCTGATTATAATAATTACATTTATAGTTTGCTAAACATATATTCAATTTTTTATCGTCTGTTTTTATTTTAATATCCGAACAAAATATTGTTGTCTACTTTAACAATTTATTGTTTGTTCTTATTTTGATATTTACTTGGCAATATATATTTTAGAGACCCATTTGCCTGGGGTAATTCTTTCTCTGTATAAGTTGAAAACTTATTTTAATATTTAATTTAATAATTGATATTTACGACAGAATCGTCTGTTTTTATTCTTTTTGTTGTTTTTAATACTGGGGACGTTTTTGCACTTTTGAAAGTTATATTTCTGAAAATAAAAATGCATTACGAATTTGAAGAAGGTATTTTCTATTCTGGATAGTAATTGCTTCTGATTAGACCTAAGGTTGGAACAGCTTCAACTGCCATAATTAATATTTAACTTTTGAATTTACGGTCTTTTCGACAACTTAACGAGAAAACATAACGTTAATTAATTGATTTGCATAAATATAATGTAAAGCCAACAATTTTGTCTTCTTTTCTTCTCTCCTCTGTGAAGTTTGTCTACTTGTGTTGAAATAGATTAGATTATTAACAGAAGTCGTTGCTGGACATTAAAAATATTTATAGAGGGTGGGCGGTAAGCATTAATTGTACCTATATCTATTAGCAAAATTCAATTAAAGCCGCAATTAAATAAACAAATATACTGCTTACTAGTAAAACATTTTGTAGTTCGAAACACTTTATTGCAATTACTATCATCATTTAATTATCATAAATGTTGTAATAATCATTATAATTAAAAAGTCGGAACGTTTCTCATTATTTTAAAAAGCCCTGTGTGCACTATATCCATCTTTTGGGAACGCCGACCTTGGTTATGTCAAAGTCGGGTTATGCATATCGGGCTAGTAGAGTTGGAACTGAGTTATGTATGCATTCATTATATGTGTGTGTGAAAGTCTGAAAACCTGTCCTTTATAAAAATACACACTTCAGATCGTATCACTCCAAATTTTTTAGGATGTTTCGTTGGTGTGTTGAAGAAACCGTAAGCATATTCCCGCTAAAAGAATTTGTTTCAAATTTAATTTTCGGAGATATTTTTCAATCCTCCTTTTTCATCATTTTTCCATGTTTTGCAGCCGATTTTTCCAGACTTTTTCTACTAAAAAAAATGTGCATTTTAATGAATTTTCAAAGCAATTTGATTTTTTGAAATCGATTGAAAATAGCGGAGCAAAAAATAGTTACGTTATTTTTTGTTCCAGTTCAAATTTAATATAAAACTGAATGTTTAACTTTTAGTTTCGTTGCTTCTTCATACAAATCCACATCATTTATTAAACCACTTCAAAAACAGAACGTTGGGGATATTTCAACAACATACAAAAAGAACTAGGAAGAAATATCAACGAGTGTATTTTATTTAAATTTTTAATTACACGATCAATGAACAAGCAAACCCTTCCGTTCACTAAGACTACCGGTCTGCGACACACAGTTCACAGATTACATCACTTCCACATATACACATGATTGTACGGTCTATCTTTACTTCAGACAATTTATTCATCGTATATGGTTTTATTTTAAGAATTCACTCATGCGACCAACGGATACTCCAGCTAGTTTTCAAATAAAAATTTATTTGTATCTCCGTAGAACCTTTTTTGACTGTTAAAGGTACTTAAAAAATAATAAGAGTTCAAGTGATGTTTTAGCTTGTAGTCACATGCGAAATTCACTGTATCAGAATGAATCTTGGTCACAAAATTATTTTTAAAATGCCAGAGAGCAACATGTGGTGAAATTTCACTAAACAAATAAACCACGTAGTAAAATTCAAAATGGTAGCAAAATATCAGATGTTTTTTTTTTTAAAATAAAACATTCATTAAAACAATAAATAGTGAAACATGTTAGCAAATTATAACATTGAGTTTATTAATTACAGAAATAATACAAATCAGAACATCTATGAGAGTATTGTTTCCTATTCTCAGAGAGCATGTATTAAAATATTTGTAAGCTTTAACTATAAAGACTGTAAATTTATTTTGGTCCAAAGAGAATAGTATAAATATTATTGATTGATTAGTTTTATTAGCGTTGCACTAGAAGCAACACAAGGGCTATTGGCGACGGAGGTCATAATATAGAAAATGGGTCAAATGATGAGGACGACATCTGAGCAGGCGATCCCCTCTCCAAACTTCCCCACCACGCTAGCAGGAGGACTTTGAGCCTCGGCAGATACAAGGCGGGTCTTTAGTGACATCAAGGCTCGAACCCACGACACGATAAAAATCGCCGTCCCCGATCATGAGCATAAGACAACCGCGACCATACAAATATTATAGATAACATAGCGAAAGGACTTTTCAGCTCTAACCTCTTTTAAACCTTGTGAATGTATTGCTCTTGAAATTCAATTGATCAGATATGAAGATATCCAGATAGAATTAAAAAGCTTTTATTTTCATAAAACATGCATTCCAGTCTCATGTTTTAACCCTATTATTAAATTTCCCAGAGAAAACTGTGATTTTAGAAAAAATGCGTAACAAAATTATTAAACGTATTATTGGGCGGGTATAAATATTTATATAAAAAAAAATATCTCATTTCTTTAGTTTGAAAATATTTAGAAACATTTTCTACAACTTTTACAGAATTTTCTCAAATAATAATAATAATTTATATGTTTAAATACTTTATTTAATATTTAAACCAATTATTTTTATTTTTCGAATAAAACTTTATCTGTTATATTCTACGCTAATTATTGAAGTTAATTACATTCTAAAAAAAATTTCTGAAAGAATTTTTTTCATTAAAATTTCTTTTTTAGAAATTTAACATTCAAAAAGTTTAAATAATCGGATTTCATTAAAGAACGTTACGTAAAACTGTTGTTTTATTGAATGCAATTAGAATAATTTATTTTTCATTAACTAGCTTATCGAAAAGTGATCATTTAATAATATTGAAAACTACTTCTAACGTACTAATTATAAGACTGGTGAACTGGATTTAATTTTATTCAAATTATTTTTTCATACCTACTCGGCATGAAAGAAAACTGCGTCTAAAAGTATACTTTAAGAAATCATTATTAGTTCCAAGGAAAATTGGCTCAAAATTTGTGTCACCCTTCAATTTTCCTTTTAAAAAAGAAATTAAACATAGTTTCCTTCATAAAAGGAAAACACGCGACCATCCCAATTTTGAAAGCGCTTTCGAAAGCAATCTTTCTGATTTAGTCTTTGTTAGATTCGTTGTCTAGGATTTAAAACCATTTATATTTCGACCTATTTACTTAATCATTAACGATTTTTCTTGTTGCTACAAATCGGAACAAATTAGACTAATTTTGCTAATACAGCTTCGCATATTTTTCATATTGAACGTGCATGTCATTTTTTTTTTTTTTTTAAATCTTTGTGTGTGTGTGCACGCTGTTAATGATGATTATACTTCAAATAACTTAGAAATAACGGCTAATTTTTTTTTATTTCATTAATGACATTGTCTTAGCTCTTATAGAAACTATACTTAGAAGTAATTCCGATCTTTGAGAAAAAAAAAGTTTCAAATATGATTAGATCGTGCATAGATTTATTGTTAAAACCATTTGTGATACAATGCTGATTTTAAACTACAGTTCGTGAAAGTGAATAATAATTATTATTATTATTATTTTTTTTTTTTTTTGTACAGAGCTTTAAGATGTAATTCTGTTACCTTACATCAATTCTAGAAAGATGTGCTTCATAAAATCGAGAAATTTTCATTTCGATTTCTCTCACTGTCATTTACTTCCGCAGTCATTGTTCCTGAAACTAAACTGTCACAAAACATCACAGACAAAAATGAGACAATAAGATGAAGATTAACCCATATTATATATATTTTAGTCAAGTTATGAATACGCACTATTACTCTCTCTCTAAAGTCTACTTTCCCACAAAGAAGTCAAGGGTCAACTCATCCCTCCGGGGTAAATATATGAGTTCCACCTTCGCTTGGGAAGTTAACTAGGAGGTTCAGGGTATTGCATGTGGAATTGGGAGTCCTTGTCGGGCTTTTATCTCCCGTCTGATGTTCGAATTTGCTATTATCCTTGTACCCAGTGCAATTAAAAAAGGATGTTGAAAATAAAATTATTTGAGAGCGTTTAAAATAAAAGTTTAACAGTTTATTAAAAGGTATTTGAATTTGGAAAAATAGTTACTGAAAGTTTTAAAAAGTTATTTGAGAATGAGATATTTACTGTAAATTTCTATTTTGGTGTCTATCAGAGGGGTGGGAGGAGTGCAGGTTAAATTGCAGCGTCCAAACAGGAGGCATCAGCTCTAGTCTTAATAGGAAAACAATTTTGTGGGCAGTACTTCTCTAAGAGTTCGACTAAGGATCAGAGAGAGTGTTCTGATTGGTTGTTGGGTTAAAAACTAGACTTAGAAAATTTTTTAATATTCTACAGCCAGGAGAGGAACAGAAAAACCGTCCGACTTCTGGCGGTGGGAAGATACCCGCAGCCGGTACGATAAAATTTTTAGGGAATTAAAAGATCTCTGGGTTACGATTAATATCAATAGGGGTGTAACTTTTTATTTCTAGGAGCTTAAAGTTTTATTTCTTAAATATGTACTGTATATGTAAATATGTTAAAGCTGTACATAGTTCGATTCAGAATTTTTGATAACATATCAACAGAATCAATATTATTGTAGTTTATAGCATATATCAATTGGGGGGGGGGGGGGGGAATATTATTTTTTAAGGTCCAGCCCCTCGGCATGTAACACTAGTTAGTAATTAGCGCCCTAGATCCAAAGGCTACAGAAATGGAGATGGGACTTCTTAGGTAACACATAGTGTTACAGAAAAGGCAAACTTTAATTTTCCAGTTAATGAGCCAGAGCTGTAGACAAGAAATGTATTTCTACTATCTTCTAAAAAATTTAAGACTCTAGATATTTTGTGTCATTTTGACAGCGTCGTCCGAAATCATATAGATAATACAAAAATCAATAAAAACAATTCTTTGAAGTAGTGCCCAGGTAAATGTACTGGTAATTTTCTCAACGATTTATAACTATAAAATGTGGGAAAACGAATATTATCTAAAACATAATCATTAAGATTAATTAAATAACCTAAGTGATCTCAAATGGATAATATATTGTGAAAATTAGTTCAATGAATTTAAAGTTTACGCAATCAACGGTAGAAATGACGATGTGTCCGAAAACTCACGCTTAATGCTTTCCATTACAGCGCCATCTAACGCTTCACCGCTTGTGCATTGTAGGTTACAAATTGCTTTAGATGTTTTCTATCACCCCTTAAATTTTTGCCCATGAGTTTCGAAACACCCAGTATATATATATATATACATTAGGTGAGTGGAAACATTTAAATCACAGAATGATCATTACCATGGCAACAAATCAGTCTCAAAAAATATCTTGGAAGGAGCAAACCATAATTATGTGGGTGAAGTTTCTGTTCTATAGTCAGAAAGTAAGATTCGTTTGGCTAAAAATGTTTCAAAAGCTTTTGAAAGGATCGAAGTCAGTGTTATTGCTCTGAATGAAGATATTTTAGTTTTATTTTTAGAATCAAAAAAATAATTACATATATCTATGATTGTGGAACTATTGTATTCCCAGTTATTGTGTGTGGAAACAGTTTGCAATACCTTTTTGAAATTTCAAATGCATTCTTACTTTTACATGCAAATCATTCTAAAGTACAAAAACGTCAAATATTAAAATAAGAGCAAACGATAAATGACTTGTATTAAAGTAAACAGTACTATTCTGTTTGAATAATAAAATAAAAGCAGACGATAAAATATTAAATTAAATATATCTTAGCAATATAAACATAACTTCAGCAAGTTTAGTTTTTATTAACGTCGCACTAGAAGCAACACGAGGGCTATTGGCGACGGACCTCGTAATTATGAACCACGGTCAAGTGACGAGGACGACACCTGACCTGTGCTGGCACCCCCTCTCTTAACATCCACACCACACCGAGGACTTTGGGCCCCGACAGATTTAACGTGCATCAGCCCCGGCTACACGGCGGGTCTTTGGCGGCCAAGGATCGAACCCGCAACTGAACGAAAACCGCCAGCCACGAATCCGGAACCTTGACCACTAGGCTACCGTGGCCATAACTTAAGCAATTATTATAATCGTATGTATTATAATGTCAATCTTTTGAACCTTTATTTTACCGTTGACACTATTTTCTCGAAACAACATATGAGAAAACGTTTTTAAAAAATCTGCAGTTTACCAGTGTTTCATACATTCTTAGAACATCTAATACTAGTTAGCAATAAATTTTCAAATTATTTTTTGATGTAATGAAATTTTACACATTCTGAAATGAATGAGTAGTTGAAAAAAAAAAAGGATAAGATTCCAAATATATATAGTTTTCAGCGGTGAGTGGAATAAAAAAAATATTCCCTTTAAAGTGAGATAATATTGTATGTGTGTGATCTACGGATAGATTGCGTAAATGTCTCTTTTACTTTAATTCACCACATATATTTTTGGCATTTTATCCTCTTTCCGATCTCCCATTCAATTCAACATCAAGCCATATCGGAAAAAACAACAGATTTAGATATCTTTCTTTGTGTTCGGGTGAAAATAACGTGTGATGTCAGGTCTCGGTTTCATCTCTTTAAACACAAAACGTATTACAACTATTTTTTTACAGACAACTTTTACTTCATTTATTGTTCTATTCTAACAACGATTCACTAAAATGAATGATCCGAAATTGTTATCTAATCTTTGAGCATCTAATCTAGATCAATCGATTTGATTAGATACATTGATAATTGATTTAGGTTAGTCCAATCAAAGGCCTATTTTTCGGAAACTAGAAATAAACGATGTTCAAAAGGATGTACAAGTTCGGGTTGATTGAGATTTTAGATAAGATAGGCGTTCTTCATATTGACACAGTGAAGCTTCCATTTCCCCTCTTTCTTTTGCTGAAATTCGTATTTGTGTAACATATTGTAGGACGATTTCCACCTTGTGTTTTACCTATTAAAACAGTATTATAAATTTTCTCTTTCTTTTTTGAAAATATAAATGCTTTATTTGAACTGCTGAAAACAATATTGCTATTTTTCTTTCAGGTGGGCATGTTCGCAAAAGAACGTGGTTCATATCGTTTTCTGTTACCACATATTTAGTACTAGATTATAAAAGTCTGCTAAACAAATAAACAATTTTTTTCCCTTCTATTTCTTAGTATATCTACACTTTAATCGTAAAGAAAAAAAAAATTGTATCGAAAAAATAATGAATTTTCTGTTCGGAAATTATCTAAAGCAATAATAAGAAGCATAAAAAATTTGGAACCATTTTCTAAATCAGTTTTCTTTAAAATGGTACCTAAAGGCGAATTTAGTTTAGTTTTTTATTTACATCGCACTAGAAGCAACACGAGGGCTATTGGCGAAGGACCTCGTAATTTTGAACCACGGTCAAGTGTCAAGGACGACACCCGAGTTTGCGCCCCTCTCCTAACATCCACACCACGCCATCGGGAGGACTGTGGGCCCCCATTAAAAGTGCATCAGCCCCGACTACACGGCGGGTCTTTAAAGGCCAAGGATCGAATACGTGACTAAACGAAAACCGTCGGCCACGAATCCGAAGCCATGACCACTAAGCTACCGCGACCACGTACTTAATTATAAATATGTCTCACAAAGCATATCCATACATTCAACTAAGAGAGGGGGACTTTAAAGACAAAAAAAAAAAAAAAAAAAATAATTTTATATTTCGATAAAAAAATTTAAAAAAAATTATTTGTTAAAAAAAAAAAAAAAAAAAAAAAAATTACTTGTATAGTTCGATAGAAAGATTGAAATATCATTATTTGGCACATAAAAAAAATCGAAACTCTACTGATAACTTGAAAAGATATATATCACAAAAACAAGGAGTCGTAGATATGATACTCCAGAATTACTTTGATGTCCTGGTACCCTTAAAAGCTTGGGAAGTAACAGAAATCTCTCTTTTTTAACTACAATCTCGTTATGATTCACATCCATTACTCTGTATGCATTTTTTGATAGACAAAAGAGATATAAGCGCACACATTTACGTGTTCTTGGAAAAAAGCTTAACATGAAGCACACCTCGTTTCCGTTTGTCGAACTATTTTTGGATCGCATTCTTCTCACCTTCCTCTTTCAGGTGTTCTGATATTTTTTGATTTTTCACCTGCTGAAAGTGCTAATTCCTTCTTT
>BMAW01081402.1:0-10000 GCA_019974015.1 Nephila pilipes
CATACATATATATATATATATATATATATATATATATACATATCTTGGCCCAAAAATTGTACAAGAAATTGTGATCGCAATTTCTACGTCATCCGTGGTTAAAGGCTTAAAGAAAATATGATTTATTCTTTTTTATCTTGGGATGCTAAGCCCTTCAAGACCTTTTATCTCCTCTCTGGGTGAAAATTTAAAGATTAGAGAGTTAAAGTGTTGCTATTGGAAATTAGGATTATGAAGTATGAGAATTCGTCCTCTTCACTTGGCTATGGTTCAGACTTTTGAAGTCCGAAGCGTTTTGCCCTTTAGCAGTTCTGGAGAAGGGATACCTAACCTTCTACTTCCCTGCCTAGCAGCCGAAGGAGACGAAATGCTGGGGGGGGGGCGTACAAAATAAATCTAACTCTTAAGACATTAACAATAGCTCAGAACAAAAAAAAACACTTTATAAAATATATTGTTGCCATATCTAAGTAATTTAAACTTACTAATTTATAAACTATAATGGCTGCAACATTGAATTGTATTGACATTGCTTTGTACATCTTATATGACATTTTATTTATAACATTCCATTGCAAATTTGATAAAAATAAAAATAGCCAGAAATCATAAAACTAATGTAATATTTGGCACAGAGTTTTTGAAGCTAATATATCTGCTTCTATTAAGGTGGTTGCAATTCTAAGGGAGTTCTCAAGATGTTCATTCGGTACTCTGGTTCTAATTTTATTCTTAGTAAGCTTCACTCTTAAAAATAGTTGCTTACAAATACACATATTTGCGAACAACGATGACATGAATAAGGAATTCAAGTGCAGAGAGGGATAATTGTCTTTAGCCAGGGATGATTAATAAAAGTACGATAAAGATGTTTTAAGGAGATTACTCTTTAGTTGAATGTCAAATTGCAACTTAATGCATTCCATATGAAAATTTGTAGGCAAAATATCTATATCAGCTGAAAATGGAATCTCAGAAATCAAAAACAATTATTTATTTTCTCAAAAACCCTGAAATCTATTTTCAAACTCTTGCATCAAATCACAAGATAGATCTGCATATTTTTTCTCGTTTTTAGATTACATTCGGCCAATTTGTTGAAATGTGAAAAACATTGTTTGTATTTATTTCGGTAAAATTCATTTGGAACGCGTGTAATGTTTGAAACATTTTAAAAATAAGTTGGTTTTTAACTTGAAGACACATATTTGAATCATTTAAATGATCAGTCAAATCAACCAAAAATGTTAAATTTGTAAGCCAGATAACATCATGTTCTGGTACATATTTTTTTTAATATCATAAGCGATTTTATTTTAGTTAAGTACGTTATAAATCAAAATTTTACTCTCAATGAGCTTCATTCTTGAAAATAGTTGCTCAAAAATGCTCATATTTCTGAATAGGGATGGCATGAATAATGAAGGATTGTGCTAGGAGGGATATTTGTTTTTGGCCAGATATGATTTATAAAAGTCCAATAAAGAAACTTTAATGAAACTTTTAACACTTGACCTCGTCTGAGCCCCCTCACTCCTGTAAAGTATATATATATCACCATATTCATAATCCAAGCATTTAAGAAATTTCTGGAATTGGCGATGAATCATTCCCAGGGCCGTTTTAAAATTTTATCTTGACGGCGAATTACATAACATAGTCCTTTATGAAACCTTTTCCAAATAAAATGTCTTGATATATCGTGTAATGGTACTTCCTAAAACAAAAGCTCCCGACAGCAATGGAATTGTCTTCTATTAATTTTACAAGCCTAGTATTTTCAATAGATTTTTCAATTCTTCAATTGTCCTGGCTATAGTTTAAGTTATGAGGCAAATTTATTTTGAGATATTGTCTTTCTCATTAAGGAAAATTTTATATATGATACGTTTTCAATGTATGGTTTAATACCCCCCCCCATCTAAAAATTAATTTGTTTTTTTGGCGGCCAAATTTGCGACTGCATAATTAGTCTTCACACACGCAAAAAGATTTTGTCTGAATTGTAATGTTGTTAAAAAAGAACTTTTTTGAAAAATCAAACCTCTTCTTAAAACCCTATTTTATCTGTACGATACTCTCCTTGATACTCCTTGATGGCACGCTTTTTCGTATAATGTTTTTTCAAAATATACTCTTAGAAGACCGGGTATCAAAGCACGACAAATTAAATAGTCTCACTTTTCCTTGCAACAAAAAAGTAGTTTTCTGTCTATTTTTCATTGAATAATCTTCTTTCATAGATATAAGTTCTTTATTTATAACTGAATTTTTTCGAGGTAAAGTAAAAAATCAAAATTTTCAAACTGTTTATTTGGGGAGGGTAGAGTAAGAAAGAAGAAGAATAAGAAAAGTATAAATAAAAGTATAGAGTATAAGAACAATAATAACAGAAATAAATGATAATAACTATTTTTATGAAATAACAGCAAGAATATAGAAAGTAAAGTTCAATAATGAGTTAAAAATATGTTCAACAGAAGATATCTGCCTTCAGGAAAAGAAAAAGAACTAATGAGTCAATGACAACTTAGTTTTCTTCATTCAATTTACAGAAAAAGTCACAATGTCAATTCAACTGTCTTGTCGTATACCTGTTTACAAACTATGCAAAAATAACAAAATTTCCAACGTCTCGAGCAAAGCAGGACTGCGATCATAGTATATCTGAATGTAACAGTAAACTAGGAACATTAAAATAAATCATGGGGGTGTTTTGTGTGCGTGCTCTTTTCTATATTTGGATTCTCCAGAAGAATAATGTCTGTATCAGACAAAGCGGTAGTTGAACAAACGGATGGCAGGGAATATAACAAATGTTAGTTTTAAATAGGAAATGTCAACACACACACCCAGACAACTATCCATCAGGCAAAAGCGTCGCTCGCCTTCTCATCCCCACTAAGTGAATCAACACAAATGACTATATCTGATGCAAGGATCTCCAGACCTGTCAATTAATTGAAACACAACAGAGTTCAACTAAGCCGCCTTGTCTGAGACCAGCTGAAGACCATATGCCTCAAAAGAGATGTGGACGCTGGCCATTAAACGGGCCCCTACCTGCTGTATTTCCGGCCACGTACATCGGGGCTGATAAATCACCAATGTTGACTCGATAATAGGTAAGACGAATATCACGGTCTCCTGATTGGCTTAAGAATTTGTATAATGTTCAGACACGACAAAGGAGGAGCACATCTGGATTCAATAGAAGCAAATATTGACCCAAGGACTCTTGAATTAATTTTATTATATTTCCTTGCGGTGGATATTGATATTTCTTTCTCTCCGCACTTCATTTTCAGGCTGTATCAATGCGTGGCTGGCTCGCGGGGTAGACACCCTTGCTCTAGAGCGACACTAGTTTAAATTAAAACAAAAGCAAAAAATCCTTTTGAAAAACTAATGAATTATATTTTCAAAACTACCATTGTTTATGTCTCAAACACGAAATTTTTCATACCATTTTTTTAATCCATTGTGTAATACTCTATGCACACGAAAGCTTGATAAAAGAATCTATACAATTTGATTTTTTAACTCTATTTTACTGTCTGCTACTTTTTATACAAAGAACTTAATAGCGAACTCTTTAAAATGCAAGTTTCCAATATCCTCAAACCTATCACAAATTATCTATGCGTGCCAGTTAGATTACCATTTCAGTCTCGTCATCTGCATTTCTCGGATGTCTTTATTAGCACTTCACAAGCATAGGAAAAAAAGCTATCAAAAAATCATTCATAATGTGTGAAGCACGGCTCCCTAATCTACTCATATGGGGGAAAGAAGAGATAATGTTGTGAACAAAAGTTGCCGGGTATTTTTTTTTAACAGAGAAAGGAAGAAACCGCTACGTTTTCTTTCAAACATTATAACCCTCTCTCCCCTTCGATGCCATTTTATTCGAAACGTGAAATTTTAAGCGATGATGGTAGTTCGGGAAACGTTTTCTCCTGAACAAATCGACCATTACGACGTAGGAAAAAGAGTATTCTTTTGGTGCGGATCCCACATTAGGTATCAGATACTTTTTACTGTCTCTCTCACACTAGAAGAAACATTCCTTTGCCGGCCATGACCGCAGTTTGAGGAAGATAGCAGACACAATAGGATATATCGGATTTGATAGAAGCCTATGCGTTTTTTGGTTTCTTAAACTTAGAGCACTTAGTCAATGATAAAAGGAGAATATTTACAAATAATGTTGGCGTTAAGAAATGGATTTGTTGTTTTTCTCTCTTTCTAAGTGATTTGTTTGGTTTCTGCATCGGGTAATATTTTGTTGATGATTGATACTAATCTACTAAGCTTACAATTAGAGTATATAGAAAATACAAAAATATCTATGAGTGTATTTGTAATCATAACACAAGCTTGTGTTCGTGGGGCTTAGCTCAAGCAAATAAAATTATTTTTCAGCAGGAAAATGAGAATATATTCTTCAGTTAATGCTATAAACTATCAATCCATTATTGTTACTTATTAACTTGTATTTTAACAGCTATTTCTTAGAGTCCTTTTACAGCTTTAATTATTTTTAATTAAAGCTGTAAAAGTATTGCAATTTTACTTAGAATGAAATTTTTATTGCAATTTACAAATGTCGTCAGAAGATTTTTAATATCTCACAGTGTTTCACAAAAAACTGTTACTAGTTTGTAACATTAGTTTATCTCGATTTATCTCTTTTTTTTTATCGTTTTCTTTTAAAATAAATTGAGGAGTCCTAATGATAAATGGAAAGGAAATAATACGAAATAATTAAAATCTTGATAATTTTTATAATGAATAAAATTTTTCAAGAAATGAAGGAATAACTTTTTATCTTCCTGAAAAGTGTTTTTAAGATTTTTCACAAATTTAACTTTTTTTAAATAACTCTTTTGACAAAATATCTCATTAAAAATAATTACAATATTGATATAGTAAATGTACACTAAAAAAAGTAATTTGTACAAACAATCAATTTTTTTTAAAAATGTACCTTACAGGGACTGCTTACGTATAAAATGATATTTTTTGACTACTTGGATCAATTTCTTTCATTGAGAATCCTTTAGTTCCAACATTTCTATTTTTCTATTTCCAAGTCAGTTTATCTTATCAATTTACGTGAGATAGAAATAAAAATATTTTTTGGAGGGGGGATAGGGGAGAAAAAAACGTTGCCTGTTGCAAAAGAGAACAGGAAGTAGCATTTTGAAACCGGAAGTTATAAGATGTACTTTTACTCGACTTCTGTGTTTTCCCTTTTTTTTAAATTTATAAATAATATTTTTATAATTTGTTTGATGTTTTAGTAGCTTCTGTGCATTTCATATTAAGGATTTATTGATTAGAACTGGCAACAAATAGTGATGAATGCATTTTTTGTCTATATATTTTTGGTCTCTTTATACAGTGATAATTTATATTTTATGCTGAGAATTAGCTTAAAAGTTATTCAAAACGTTATAAATATGTGTCATGGCAAAAAATATCGCTCAAAAAATTTACAAGCAAGTATATACAAACTAATGAACAATGAGCAATGCTCCACCTGAAAATGCAGCATTTGCAGCAAGTTACGATGAGCTAAAAAGTGCAAGTGCGCTTCAAAACTTGAGAGCCTGAAATGAAAAGTTTCAGATAAATATTATTTTGAAAGTTCTAGTGAATTATTGGGCCATCGAATATTATATCAAAGCATTAATATCTGTGTTCGTGGTATTTTATTATTTAATTTGTTTTCAAGATAACTTCAGCTTGAAAAAATATTAAAGATCTGGCATATGCTCAAATTCTTATATAGAATGTATGATCTGTGACTTCTTTAAGAGATTGTTTCATCTGAAAAGGTTAATAACACATTTAAGCTGAATACTATTTGTTTATGTATTAAGATTCATTGGAAAGGGCTATACATATGGAAATTAACAGTTCAGAATGTTGGACTTGCTTATTATTTCTAAAAACACTTTTCGAGATCAGGAGTTAAAAATTCAATAGGCAGCACCTAAAGAACTAAAATGCTTGAAATATACAGCAAATAAAATTAGAAATGGAAACACTCTTCATTTACAGAGATAAGCTGCTGTGAAGTGTCGATGGATTGGACTTGGCAGAAACGAGGCTACTCGTCTCACAATGGTAGAGTTATTTACACATCCAGTGATACTGGATAGGTACGGCATCGAAATAATGTCATATTTTTGTAGAAAATGCAATAAGATGTCAAACATTCCAGGCAATTCTTCCATTTAACATATTTATGGCAATCACAAGGGTTCTGTTTCAAATATGGAGACAAGTTGGAATGCATCATATATTTGAACGTTCGAAAAAACTACGGAAAATGCATTATAGAAATTATTTCGGAGATGATGGTTCAAATGAATACAAATCCGTAACAAATATATATGGCCTAAATATAGTCAACGAATTAGAATATATAGGTCATAAGCATCCCTTTTATAGACAATCTGGGGAATTATCATGGAATACCTATACGCAGTAACATAAATAATTTAACATGCATGCAAAGTGCAGTTATATCAGCCTTTACCACTGCTGTTCTAATACTAAGCATCCTCTGGATGGCCAGTGTCCATAAGGAACAGACCGTAGGTGTAAATTTTAACGAGCACAAGCACTGGATAAAACATTACCTGAAAAATCTATTGGACTTCCATAAAACGTTACAAATTTAATGAAATTTGTTTACTTGAAATAAATGATCAAGAACTGTTAAAAAAAAGTGTTTATACACAGAATGTTACAAACTGCCAACAAAAGTATCAACAGTGCTTTTTGGAATATAATTCCGAAACAAAATTTTGTCGAACTACAAATTTTGTAATTAGGTATACCTACGTAGATGTTCTTCGGTTTAATGAATGTGTTGTTGGTTTGATAGAGGTAACAAATAAGTTGTAGTTAAATATCAGAAATTAAATGCTCCTATATTAAATCAGTATGATTTTAGACGTATCACCGAAAAAAAGACATTCTTTACCCCTTATAAAATTACAAAACATGAGCACAGAAAAAGAAAAAAAAAAGTGTTGCATCAGGAAAAAAGGAGTTTTTCTAAGAACTGGGTTTTTGAAAAAAAAAATCAAAATAATTTTATGAGCTTTTCGAAGTATGTTATGTATACTATTTTTAATAAAATGACTCAAACGTTTTGATCCAAGTTTAATATATTTTTTATTTAGGAATTTTTTAACAAAGATAAAGTTGAAAAAATAGCAAACATGTCTACTATTGAATGTATGATCGGATGTAGATTTTTAAATTGTAGTTTTCCTCTTACATTTTAGATCATTTTGAAGAAAATTGTTTTATGTAAAGGAAATTAAGGTAATTAATTGTATTAGAAATTTTTATACTGTGTTAGTCTTTCTGTTAATACACTGAAATTAATTGAAATCAACCAATTAATAAAAAGTACAATATTTTTGTTAAATTTTTTATATGATTTTATATTTTCACTTATACTACTCCTATTTTAAACACACAAAAATATTTGAAAAACTGTTTTTAAAAAATGTTGATCCCGAACGTAGGCAGTCATCTTAAACTTGGTCATTTTTACCATTAAGGAGATAAGGAAAATTCTGCGTGAAATCAAGTTAGGAACTTAGACCATATCATTCGCCCACTAGAGTTAGTTAATGTAACCTTGGCGCAGGTGTTCTTCAGTTTCCATTTATTACAAACAAATTCTTTGAAATAATGACTTCGTGCATTTACTTCAGTATTTCGTTATACTAACGTAGTGAAGAATATGATCAAAAATAACAAAACGATGTTGAAAAAAAAAATAACACAATTACATTTCTATGGTACATTCGCTTATTAAATTAGTTAATTGAAATAAATAATCGTAATGAAAATAAATAATTTCCAAAAAAGAGTACAAAAGTTATTATTTTAAAAAAAAATTGAGTATTCAATTCAAAATAATAATAAAGGTATACATTCTTTTGAAATAATTATTTAAGCATGATGTCACAAGCGTATTTTCATTCTTCAGTTTACGTGCTGAGTAATATTCATTAAATATTTTCTTAAAAAAATAATAACCTTTTATTTTCATTTTAGTATTTCAGAATAAATTTATTTCCCTAATTTCCTGTTAGTCATTTTCAAACGTTTGGCTAGAGGTCGTTTATCAATTTTTCTTTTTCTCTCTTTATTTTAGTCTTGTAATAAAATCAGAATTCAAACAATTGGACGCGTATTATTTGAGAAATATCAATGAAAATATATAAAATTATTGCTTTTTTTGATGACAAGTCTTGGGAAATAAAACTCTTTA
Source organism: Nephila pilipes (assembly GCA_019974015.1). Lineage (NCBI taxonomy): Eukaryota > Metazoa > Arthropoda > Arachnida > Araneae > Nephilidae > Nephila > Nephila pilipes. Next base: position 8,309 of record BMAW01081402.1, read on the forward strand.
CATGTTATAAATGTGAGTTTAAATTATTATCATTACATTTGTGGTTCTACCTCTTACTCGTAAGTACATTTTTTAAGGTTACATTCTTAATACTTGTGATATTTTAAACAACGATATTGATTAAATCTTACTAAGGGAGTAGATATGCGATTATCTTTATTATTTTAACAATTAAAAGCAAAAGATCTCTAGTAAATTTTACTTTTAAAAACAATACAACATTATTGGAATGAAAAAAAACTTAGATAAGTCTTCCCAGATATAAGCATGATTTTTAAGAGTTTAATTTCCTGTAGAACAATTTGATATTTGTCTTTATTCGTACCAGTGCAAAGAAACAGATAAACAAAAAGAAACGGTAAGTCAATTCAAGCATCTCCAAATCGCTTTACTAATACTCAATGTCGATCTCTTCGAGTTGTTTACTTTTCTCTGAAGAATTCTTCTCACAATAGGAAGAAATCGTGGGAAGAAAATGTGCAATACATCCCTTTGAAAATAATGCTATTTGTTTTCATTCTTTTGAAGTTATTGATCTTGACTTTACCACTCACTAACGTTACCTTTTTCTTTCTTTAGGTGAATCCAGAGAATTTTTGGAATGCAATATTTATAAAATAAACACTCATTCTCAAGTTGTGGTAATTCTTTTAGCGATGAAGAAAACTATTGGGTGAGCAATTTATCTTTCACAGACTAACAGAGAAAATTTTTCAAAAAATTCTTGCCATTAAATGAGTACCATTCTCTGCTATACCTAAAATTTAACTACTTAATTGGATTAAAAAGACTAAATTTTTCTTCCTTGTAAATTTTCAAAATTTTTATACAATGCTCAGATTTATAAAATATCTAATTGAGAAGGAAAGTTTTCCTTGTATTCTATTAGTTTTGACTTGCATTCAAATATCTTAACACTTTTGGATTCTATTGGATTAATTTCTTATTTTCCATTACCTATTACATTCAGATTATAATTCATGAACCTATTGCTTTTGGAAAAAGGGTCAGTATGTCTAGTCAGTAAGTCTGGGGACTAGAAGAACTCAGCATGGAGTAACCTTATTTTAATCAACAACGCAATACATTTTGACGCATTAATAAGATATTTCAAGAGAACGGTATTTGATATAAATTTTTATGCATAAAGCTAAGCTTAATTTTAAAATGAAGTGCATCGAATGTAGCTCAAATATATTAATAAATAGCTAAGAGATATATAATGTAGCTTAAAATAATAATGATAAATATATGTTTTAATCTATTATATCACAAAAAATTACCCTATTTAGCTTGGCTATTCATAGAAAAAATTTTAAACGAATATCTAAATGTAAGTAAAATAATAGACAAATCTTTGTTGAAATAAAGAAAGTAGAATAAATCAATTATTACTTGTAAATGTTTCTACGTGCTTTATTGATAACGGGCGCGTATTTTCTATTATCCTATTATGTTCTGTTTACTATACATAACCTTATTGCTCTTAGAAAGGCGTCTCTCAGGTCAACCAATCGTGATTATGCCCAGGGCTAGAATGGACCCATCATGGTACTATGATGTGCGATCGTTAACACCTTACTAACTCTTGGAGACCAGGAGTCCCTATAGGATCCGAAGAAAGGAACACTAGCAAAGAAAGTCCAGCAAAAATCCTCACGAGGAGAGATACTTTATCTAAACCAGATGGGA
>BMAW01081402.1:12500-49869 GCA_019974015.1 Nephila pilipes
TTCAAGGGAATTTTCTTGCATGATTGTGTGAACTGTTGAGATTAGGACTGAATGCTGTCTGATTGATTGACTATTTTGGGATTTACTGATATCGTATTCCGGCAAGCGTATTCTTTGCTATGTTACAGATGTTGATAGCATTCGCAGTAAGGGACTTGAAACTGTGGTGGAAAGCATTCCCCTTATTAGACAATTAATAAACTTTATTTTGAAACATAAAATTGACTCTTTCAATTACTTTAGCTGTGCTTAAACTTAAGTTGAAATTTAGATTTACCATTCAAGTAACATTTAAGATGACAGACGAGACAGGTAATAGGATTGTGTTCCAAGTTAGCTATTAAAAAAATTTAATTGCAATATGGAAAGCAATATTTTTCAGATTTAAATAGATAATTCTCTTAACAGCACATGTTTCATTTTTCATTCGAATACTATTACTATTTTCAGAGGTAATAGGAAAAGGAACACCGTTAAGACATTCTAGATTACTTCTCTCAAATGATTAACCTGTTTAACGTTATCATTTTTCTTTTTTTGGTATTAATATTTTTAAAAAAAATTTGATAAGTTTTTACACAAACATTTTGATGATTTATTTTTAATTTAATACAACATAAGAATTTTTCGAATTAATGCCACTGGTTCTTCCAAATGAATTCCAAAATAAATACATTATTCGTAGTGTTTTTCTATTTTCGAGCCCCACGTCATAAATGGATCAATAGTTAACCATTATAACTAACGTACGGCCCTTTAAGAGGGTGAGTGAGTCATTGTTTATTAACATCGCGCTAAGGAGCCATACGAGAGCTATTGGCAGAAAGCCGAAGGAGATGAGCTCACCCAAAAGGCTTAGAGCTGCAAACCGGCCCTCCGAGATACAATCACAGCCACCCTCAACATTTATTGGTAAAAAAGCTTTCTTTCCAACAATAGGATAACAAAAAACAATACTTGTTAGAGCAAAGTGCAAAAGATAAGACAATCCCGAAAATCAAAAGAAAATATATTCAAGCAATTTTCTTACGGAGACGCCATAGATCTAACGACGTACATTTTTGACGTTATAGTTCAAATAATTCCAACTTTTTGCTTTTCATTTTGCTTTCCTTCTTTCCTTCCTATTTCTTGGAATGCATATCAATATTTATTCCTTTGACGTCACCATTTAATGGTAATGCTGGATGCTGATATGATAAAGCAATGATACAATGACTCACGTCGGCAAACATATTGCTGGCGACAGCTTTGGTTCAAGTAGTACATACAAAAAGGAAAATTGAAAAATTCAGAAATGATACATTAGACAAAAATATATACATATATACTATGTATACAATTAAAGGCACACAATATGGAAAATTTAAAATTTAGAAATGTATCCAAAATTTTGAAACAATTATGAAATTTGTTGGGTAATTTTACAAGCCGTTAGAATATCGGAAAACCTGAAAGGAAAATTAGGATTTTCACTCAAGAACTTCAGCCAAATAGGGTTCGCTTCAACAACAAGACATTTCAAAAGAAAATTTTTCGTTAAAGGCAAGAGAAAGACTACTGGCAACGAACGTCGTAATTCTGAACCTCGATCAAGTGACGAGGATGACACATGAGAGGGCACTTATCCTTCCAAACTTCTACACGACGCCAAATGGAGGACTTGGGATCCAGACCAGATTTAACGTGTATTAGCCCTGCTACATGTCAGATCCTTTAAGAGTGATCGATTGCGATAGTTATATTCCAATTTTCTGTTATTTAAAAAAAATTCATTCCTAAATTTCTTCAAAATTTATATATTTTTGGTTTATTTTTAATCCATTTTTTAAAATTTTATATATATATATATATATATATATATATATATATATATATATAAGTTATTTGTAGTGTCGAATTCTATTTTTGTGTGTGACAATTGTTCTCCAAAATTCAAATGTTTCACAGAAGGTATTTCATGTAAGTGTTTGCTGATAAAGTAAAATTTAATGTAATGAGCTTTAAACGATTACAGAATTAAGGAATATTAAATTCTAGAGCATAATTTGTGATTGATAGATCTACTTAAAATTACAATTTACTACTAATAAAAATTAAAATTAATTTTAGTTTTAATTTAATTTTTAAAAAAATTTAATTAAATTTTCTCAAAATTTATTTTTAACAAATAAATTTTTTTTAAAAAAAATATGTAGAGAAAACGCCCAACAAGGATTAAATACAACGGAATTTTTAAAAAAAATCTAGTAATATATCTGAAAAGAACATTGAAAGTCTTAAAGATTACTGTTGTTAATATTATACATTACGTAAAATAAAATAAGAATGGGATGAGAGAAATAAAAAGCACAAGATAGATCAAAATGTACAATGATTTGATGTAATTAAACTAAAATGACACAAATTAAGCTAGAAATGGAAATACATGATTTGCTTATGTGAATACGTTTAAGTCACTAATCTTCCAATTTATTTATGGAATCATTCGGATATGACCATTTATAACAAAGCAAAATCAATGCTCAGGCAGCTATATGAATTTCATCCCTGTTTCAAAATAATGCATTTTTCAAGTTTTATAAATAATGATTCATAGATTACATATTAATATTTTTTCTGTTAATGGTAGAATAATTGGCTGTTTATTATTCTTATAGAGCTAAATTATATTTTCCAATGAATTTTCTTTGAATATTAGTGTTATACACTTAAACTTGAACTCATAGTAAAATAAGCTCGAAAACAATAAGACAGCAATTGTGCGTCTCATTGAAAAATGACTGAATCGTGAGTTCTTTCACTGCGAAGTGTATGTATTCCAGTTACAATAATTAACTTTTTAAAATAAATTTAATTCTTCAAAGAGGAAAAGATAATGCAATAATACATAATCACTTATACAAATGAAAAAACACTGACTATTTAAATAAGGTAAAATAGAATTGCGATTGTCTATTTCCTCAGTTGCAACGGACTCACTTGTTTAAGTCAGATTAATTTTCTAACTGTGTATTAGTTTTTTTATAGAATTTAAGAATCAGATGTTAATTCAATTGTAAACCAGGACAAAAATTAAGGATGTTTCCATTTACTCTACGAAAGTCTACTCAATAGAAATTTTTAAAAAATAAGAAATTTATATAGAGAGAATAATTTAGTGGGTCATAATGATGATCCATTAATTATTAGATAATATTTAGTACAATCCCATTCCCGTATAACCAGTAAAATCTTTCTCACTAACTCACTCTCTCTTTATATATATTTATATATATATATATATATATATATATATATATATATATATAAAATTTAAAATTTATATTTAATTAAAATTAATAAAAAAAATATAAAAATCACAAATAAACTAAGAAGTTATTTCTAAAGTTAAAACTCTCTCTCTCTCTCTCTCTCTCTGACACACACACAGATGCATACGCTCTTTGCCTCTTCTTTTCAAAATTAATTGTTTTTAACACCACTCTTTTCAAGCTAAATCTACTTAAACTTTCACTTCCAATTCGTACGAATCCTTTTTACCTATTAGCTTCCACGGCTTCGATTAAATGTTACATTAGTAAAAATTAGTGTAAATTACCTTTTATAAAATATAAAAGCTTTCAGGTACCATTTAATGATCTTTTTTCTTTGAAACTTGGCACAAAAAATGCTCAACTTCCATGCTGCATTTTGCCATGCGTGATAGAATCTCTTACTTCAGAGATCACTTAAATTGTCGTCAAGATCAAAAATAAATTAATAAAATTAATAAATTTATTAAAAGTAGACAACACTGCTAATTTTTGTTTTATTTATCGATAACAATAGCATAACATAGTGTAAAAATATCAGAAAAGTCAACGAGAAGATCTTCACACACATTTATGCATATATATATATATATATATACGCAATGTGTGGATATAAAATAACAATACTGACGCTGCAATGGAAGAAGTGAGCCTTTGCCCAACGCTAGAGACGGACAGTCGTTAAGCTTGAAGTCTTCTCTTTCGATTGCAGTGCTTCTCGCTTCTGTAAAGAAATCAGTATTGTCGTAGCTTTCGTTCGCATTAGCGTTATTTTTTGCTTAATCAGAAAAATGATAAGTGTAACAACAGAACAAGGGATTGTTGTGAAATTTCTCATAAAACTTGGAATAGTGGCAACTGAAACATAATTTATTGAAAGAAGTGTATGGTAATGTGTGCTTATCGCATGTAGCGCTTTTGAGTACGCATTAAGCTTTTTCAAGATGGGCGAGAAAACGCCAAAGATGATTCACGTCCGGATTGCCAATCTATGTTAAAAACGGATGACAATATGGAAAAAAAATCGGTTATCTAGTTCGATCTGACTGTCTATTAAATGTTCGTGCGATTTCTGAGACTGCAGGAATTGACAGAGAATCCGTATAGTAAATTTTACATAAAAATTCTCACGCTTGAACAACAAGAAGCTTTCCAAAAAGTTTGTACTGACACTTTGAATTCCATTGAAAGTGACCCAAATTTATTAGAAAATATAATAACGAGTGACGAATCACGGTTTTCTACTTAGGATCCTTAAACTAAGCACCAATCTATGAACTGGAAAAGCAGGCTATCTTCATCGAGAGCCTTGAGAGCCTTCATCGAGAGATGAGTTGCAGTTTTTAGTTTACTGTTTTGAATAAATTTAAATGTGAAAAAAAGTAATAAAAGTGAACCTAGTTCAAGAAATATTAAGATTTTAAGATTTAAGATTGTTAAAGGCCGCAAAAACTTAAGTTAGAATCATAAGTTTCATGACTTCTAATGTTAGAGAAAGATAGTGAAGACATGTTTAAATTTCCAGTTCATGTTGGAGCAATTATTACCCAATGATTAACATTATGACCTATATGGCCGGAGATTTTTTTTGTAGAGTCATGGGTTCGAGTCTTGATCCCCCTAAAGACAATCGTGAATAAGAATGGATCCGATTCACTTTAGATTCAAGCTTTAAGCTCTTATGTGAATTGCTTGATTGATTGTTAGTTAACATCTTATTTAGAAACAGCACGAGGGCTATTGACGACTGATCTCGTAATGTTGAACCCCGTCAAGTGACGAGGATGATATCTGAGCCATTCCTCTATTTCTAAACTTTGTTCTCATGTGAAGTGGCGTAGAAATCGGAAATGAAGTATCAACTCAGCTGTCTACCTCATCTGTTGATCGTTTTAATCAAAAATTTAAATAACCTATCGCAAGTGACTCTAATGTACCTCTGGAAAAATTCAGTCCATCTATACCAAATTCAAGATGTACATGAGCTTAAAGAATATTGAATAAATTTTTTGGATTATATTATATAAATAAAATAAAGTGAGAGAAAATTTTATTATTTATTTGAAAAATACAGTTTATCTTTTATTAATTTGTTATTTCCTAATTCGCTTAAGTTTATAAGTGCTATTTTTATTTTTGAGCTCTTATTCCCAAGCTAATTTATTATTATTGAAAAATAACTTTCCACACAACCACAAATTATTGTTGAAAAATAACTTTCCACACAACCGCAATTATTGTTGAAAATCCATTTCAGGTAAGTGAGCATTGAGAATAAAGTAATAAATTATTATTTTTCTCCCCTAAAGCCCATGCTTGCTTGGAAATCTTGTTAAAATTCTAGATAAACAGGGAATTTTCAACTGAAATAAATTTTCATTGGTGATTCAAATTTTAAAGAATTAAATTAATTATTAATTGGTAGGATTTAAAAGATTTGATAGGTAGGCTAGAAAATCACCGAGTAATTTTTTATTTCGCCCGCAAATATTTATCGTTAATATATAATATTGTCCTATGGTATTTATATCAACTGATATCTTCACCACTAATAAAATGTTCAGTCTCTAATTAAAGATTCAAACATTGACGGAAATTAAAGTGTTTTGTTCGGATCTTCGAAAATTCAAAATCTAAATTATTATATATGTGTGAAACAGGTCCCCAAATGTGTTGAAACCAAAAATTAATATTATAAAATGCAATTTCATCTTATCAACACCTCATCCGAATCAGTACAAACGTGTAATTTATATCCAACTAGATATGTATTCATATGCGATAATTTCACACTAATCGTTGAGTCGACACTTCCTATTTCTCTCACTTACCACATAACCTCTCATTAAATTTTTCGCAGTTTATAAATGTTATCAAATAAATGTTATTCACTATAATTCAATATATCTAATCTAATTTACAAAAGTCACGGTTCATTTACAAGAAGAGATTCTCAGATCAAATAACATCATTATTTTCCCCCAAGGACAAGTTAAAAGGAAATATCTGTGAGTACCCCGTTATAATATATGTGCGCAACAATGCTTTCAAGACTTCCTTTCAGTATATTTATATATATGTCAATTAAAGTTACAGAGAATTTTGATAGAAGATATTCATAAAGAATTTTCAGTTAATTATAATACAACAGAAGAATTTTTTTAAAATACATGTTCAAAAGAGAAATGAAAATAAACATAATTTAATTGCAATGGGTTCCGGCCCACTGTGAGGTACCAGGTAACGAGACAGCGGACTATCTGACTAAAAAGGGTGCTTTAAATAAACAGAATTTTTCTCGTCTTTTGCCTCTCTGTACAATTAAAAACCTTATTGAAAAAATCTATCAAAGCCCATACTCAGGAGGACCTTTCTAATCGTATATCAAACCAGACTTGGAAGAATGCTGCCTTTAATTTGAGTAATGGCCCAAGACATAGAGCGGTCGCTGAATTCCGCCTAGCCACCGGACATGATTGCTTACAAAAACAGCTTTATAGATTCAAAATTGCTCCTTCACCGGCTTGTACTCAGTGCAACTCTGGTGAGGATATGGACTCCACTCATTTGCTCCACTGCCCTGCGCTTCGAAAACCTTTTCTTTCTGAACGTTACTGGGAGGCTAGAGACATGTTGGATTAATGAACTTTGTTGCAGTATTTCTTGTTCTCTTTTTTGTGTTTTATTCCCTTGTAATTGTATTGTAATTGTTTTTTCTTTCTTTTTCTTTTTTCTGTGACTGTTTGTAATCTTCCATTAGGAATAATAAAAAAGGAAACATAATTTAATTTGATAATAATTTTCTCCCCTTTGCTAAGACATGGTTAACGCATACTACAAAATGGAAGACGTTCAAACTGTAAAAGGAGTGAGGAGCGTCACTTTTTAAATGAAAGGTCACAAAATTTTGGTAAACGAAAATCGTTGGAACTGGCTTGTAAATGCCTCCACTTAAGAAATCGTTCTATATATTTTAGCTGTTGTTATCTTGTCATCCCTAATTTAATTTTATGAAATAACTTCAGTATCATGGCTTCATAATTTATTATAATTTTTTGTAGCATTGACTAAAATATATTTAATATAATTGAAAAATTTTCTATAAATTTAATACTCTTTGGCATGAAAGAGTCAGAATTCTCAATATTTTAGCGCTAAATTGTCTCGTCTAAATTTTTTTTATATCCATATAGATGTTTTTACTTATAAAACATAATATATCAGTGTGTGTTTTTGTTACTCTATGAATGTATTGGATTTATACGATTCTTTTATTTTTAAGAATATAAAAAGTTATAAAAAGAGTTTCTGAGTTATTGATATCTATTTGCTGAGAACAAAGAAAGAAAGACAATAAAATAGAGCCTATTATATCAACTTAAAAAATTAAAATTAAAAATTAGGCAAATTCTTCATAAATTTTTCAGTAAGTATAAATGCGAAGAAGATCCGAATAAATTTAAAGCAGTTAATCTGAGAAAGACGAACTAAGTACGCTTTGCTCCACTTACAAATATTTACGATTTATAGGGATATTTTCTTTTGTAATCCGGTTATAGCACTTCTCTATAAACAGGAAAACTCTCTAAAATATTTTAACTCTTCATCATGATTAAAAATTATTTGGTATCTGTCACCAATAGCTCGTAGTGTAGCTGTAGTGTGGTGAGAAAGGAAAACCTAAATTATCTAGTCTTTTAAAAGAACTATTGACTGATTGTTTATTAACATCGCACTTATAAGCAATTTGTGAAGTGCTTGAGAAATATAAAATCAACAAGAAATTTATTAAATCTGGTATAAATGAAAATATTCTAAGTAGAATTTTTAGAAAATTTTGGATATATCTTAAAGATTTTTTGTTTAATTCAAGCAAACACCACGAAAAATGTATTTATAACAAGAAACATATGTGAACCTTAAATAATTACTTTCATTCAACATACTTCCACGAATTATGTGTATATTTAGACATGGGATAGGTAAAACCCTTTCGCTACGACGGGCCAAAACAAGAACGTATCACTGAGGCCGGATGGCTTTTCTTCTAAGCCTAAATCTTCGAAATTACAGAAACATTGACGCTTTATAATGTTTTGTAGATTTATAATGTTTTGTAGAGTATATATATGTAACATTCTTTACTTACATTATATACTAAGTATTTTGTACTTTATTAATATTACATTTAAATATTGTGGTAGTCCCTCTGTAATCCGGCACTTCGTCTTATCATTCTTGTCCGGCGTTTTTATACTGACTGAAAAGTCAGAATATTACTTTTCAGCCTCCTTCCTCAATAGAATAAAGCAGGCTGTCAGTACAATAAACAATAAATGCTTTGCAGTTTGAGTTATTTCGAATGTTTGACACTTTATTTGCATATACTGTATTAAATTTTATACAGTAATACTTAATTTAGCTGTTTAAATACTTTATATTTTACGGTTTTTCAGTTAACCGGCTTTCTGATCCGATATTTGTAGGATTATCGAAGGGTTCACTTTCGTAATGGATAATAACATATATATATATATATATTATATATATATATATATATATATTATAGTATATATATATATATATTATCCATACAGTAACCTTTCGATAGTCCTCTTTCTTCATGTCATGCCGGTAACACAATATATATATTTATTGTTTATGAGTATGTCTGAAAAGAGGACTTTTCATTCAAGACATCACTTTTATTTCGGTAAGCATTGTCTAAAATAAATATATTCCCTAATGTAATGTACAAAAAATTAATTTTTTTTTCGCATCACACACAAAATTCTATCCCTCGCTCTCCTTTCTTGCCTGCCATCCTACATCCCCTCCCAAATTTATGTGGCGTTGCCAACTAAAGGCAATACGCTTCGTAGTTTTGAACCACGTTCAGATGACGAAGTAAACACTTAAAAGTGGCACCTAATATCCAGTGCTACTTCAAGTGTTTCTTGTTCCAGTGCCACTTCAAATCTGCCTCAAGTTTGGCGTGGTATGATGTGATCAATATCAAAGTAATATTTCCATTTAATATTAATTACAAAATGTTATGTTTCTTTTATATTAATACTATATATTTATATTTTTTTTATTTTCAATCTTTATATACTTATTTTTTTTTTTTTTTTTTTGTTGAATGAAATTAAATTCATTTTATTTAGTTGAGACTCATGTTTGAGAAATCTTATTTTCGAAGTCACATATTATCATTAGTATGCATCTAAGTTTGTTTTTTACTAAAGACAAACTTGTCAACTCATACACAGATTCGTCACAAAACTCAGCTTTCCAGATCTACCAGATAATATGCGCCGCATAATAGTTCAAAACAGAAATTTTTCGCATAAATACGAGGTCTAATTCTCTATTAGAAATTAATCTGTTATCCCAAACATTCAAAGCTCTAGCAAAACTAGAATTTCTTCGCCAACTATCAATAACTTTCATTTGCTCATTTAAAAAGTCGTCAGAAAATCTGTGAGTTAGAAATATGCCTTTTACACTACGTTTATGTAGTCAAAATCTATTTGTATGTGAATTTGATTTGTCTCATCTCAAGTAGAAGGTCAATACCAAATGTACCTCAAATCCTATGGACATATGATACGATCTAGTGCCTAAATACTGGGATTTAAAGCGTTCCAATACTTTGACACGTATGCGCGATGGTCGGAAGTGAACGAGAAAACATTCTGTCACACCGACTTGCCAGCCATTCCGAAAGTCATAATTAATTTCTATAATTCTGATTCAGAATGAATTTTTTTGGAAATTAAAACGCATTAAAATGAAAAGAGATAGCCGATAGATGTTCGAAGTTAAATGTTTCAATAAATAAGATTACACTGCAGCCCGATATAGTAAGGATTATGACTTTGGCAGCCAGCGACGTTTAAGTCGAATCGTAGGTATCAGTTCTCCTTGCGGATTGCCTTGATTGACTCTTTAAGCTTTAAGTAACCTAAGTTTCAAATTTGATACCGGACTTTTAAATCTAACTGTACACTTACAATTGGTTTGATTTTTATATTTTGTTGTATGTATGTTACCACTGCATAATGTTCTTTTGAACAAAAGTTAAAGAAATAATCGTCAGTTGTCAAAATTGTTAAGATAATGACAATTTGTTTTCCAGCCGTATTGAACGAGTGACACATTTTTAGAAAAAGTTTAACTGATTAAATATTTGATGTATTTCATTTTTCCGAAAAATAAAAATACTTTTTAGGTAGGTGAGTATCTTATTCTTACTAGAATATATATAATTATTTTCAGCAAGGGCTTGTTTTGCTTGAAGAAAATTTTGCTGTTTTTGTGAATATAATTTTGATACTTCAGGCATTCCAGGTTGTGCGAAACCTACTTACCTATTATTTGGCTAATAATATTTTTTGCTTGTGTCTTTGCATTTCTGTTGCTTCTCTGCTTGGTTTGATTTTGGAAGTAAGTTTTTTGATTATTTCTTTATAGATATTTATCAAAAAGGAAGCCAAATTAAATCACAAATTCAAATAAAATTTAACAAATTATATGTTTAAGGTCTCTTTTAGGGAATGCGAATAGTTTTGGGGTTTAATCAGGAGATAAGTATATTGAACGTTTACCAGCAAACCAGACTTAGGAGCAGTGTCAAATACAGTTATTTGATTGTAACGACCAGTTCCAAGATATGTTAATCATGTAATTTATTTTGACAACTTTTAAACTAATATTCCTTACTACATTAATTACTTAACCAAAGAAGGCATTAATTGTCTTGGCACTGTACAGAGAAACAGACTTGGAAAGTCTTGCAAGTTGCCAGAGAAAAAGGAAATCCTGAAGTCTAACGTACTCAGAGTAATATAACATGAAAATGTTACCACTTTTGAAGGTATGGAATTCTCGACAACAAACTGGAAAAACAATAAGTAAGTTTTATTTGTTTCCAAATATGTTGATGCTGAAACAGAAGAGACTATAACCCACTACGACAAAAAAAAAATGAAAATAAATATCCAAGTATCATGTCATCGGTTCATAAAAGAATACAATACCCACTTGGGAGGCTTTGATCTGATGGACCGCTTCATCGGTCGATATTTTATCCGAATAAAATCGAGAAAAGGGGCAACGAGGCTTTTCAATCACCTCCTAGACATGACTGTAGTAAATGCTTGGGTACTGTAAAGAAAGGTTAGTACAATGAAAGGGAAATCTCAAAAGGATATTATGAAATTAGCTGACTTTAGAACCGAGAGCTTGCTGACACCTTATGCCGGCATCAAAGTCGGTCAAAAAATAAAAGGGGAAGACCAAGTACTAATATTGGACGAGAAGAGACCCCAGAACCCCCCAAAAGACCACAATCGGATGTACAAGTTCTACCCTCAACTGACGTACGTTACGATCGTGTTGGACATGAAAAAGTATTTATGGATTTGAAAAATAAATGTAAATATAACAATTGTAGAAATCTTACTTCTTGGAGTTGTAAGAAATGTAAGGTTTTTTTATGCGATAACAAAAATAAGCCAATGTTTCGCATTATTTTATGCCTAAGTACAAAACAGTTAATGCGACATATTTATGGCCTTAATGCATAAAGTATCAAAATTGATACCTGCTTTTTCCCGAAATAAATATATAAAATATATATTGTGATTTTTTTTTATTATTTTTCTCTTTATCTGAATACTACAATGAACACATTGATATTTTTAAAAATTTAATTTGAAAAAGAAGGCTTTTTAGGGCTAACGTCGCTCTTAGTAACAACACGAGAGCCACTGGCTATGGATCTCATAATTTTGAGCCACGGTCAAGTGACATGGACGACACATGAGCTGGCACCATCCTCTCCAAAATTCCTCACCATGCCAGCAAGAAGGATTTCCAGCCTCTACAAATTTAACTTGCCTCAGTCTCGTATTAAGGTGGGTCACTAGTCATATCAGGACTCGAACCAACTACTCCACGTAAACAACGCCGCCGTGAGTTAGCTACCTCATCCAATTGACAGAAGTAAAATTGGGATAACGTGGAATTTGGCCTTCTGAAATATGCTTTGATGGCTTATTACTGAATGCGGAAATATGCCTCAATCCACAATAAATAAAAAAATATTTAAAATTATATTTGACACATTAAACTATCACTGTATTTTTTATACTTTTCGTCTTTTGATGGCTTCCAATGGTGCTTTCAAAATGCTTTTTCGAAAGCTTTCTGAAGCTTTCGTAACATATTGTTATTACATAAAGAAGCTTTCGTAAAATATATTCTAGCATTTTGATCAATGTTTTTCTTCTTCTTCTTCTTCTTCTTCTTTTTTTTTTTTTTTTTTTTTTTGTATTTTTGGAGATGAAAAACGACTATGTATATCCGTGTACGCAGATAACAGGATTGCTTGAAAACTTAATTTAAAATACCAAAAATAAATTATAAGAAAATTACATGCTCTCAGTAAACTGCAAACGCTTTTAGATAGGTTATTTGTAAAATGTATTCTTTAAAACTGGTAACAAATTTATCATTTCAAAATCAAACTACTCTATTTGCATATTTTAGAATTCGGTAATTATACAGGTTCGATGTTTTTCATTGACCCGGAGAGGAAACTGAGACTGTTTGAATACGAGTCAGATCCTTTAACACTAAGTTACCAGGGCTATAGACGTATCTTCCCATTAATCTACTTAAGGAAGTCTAAGGGCACTACAGTCATATCTTTTACTTATTTCGAATCAAACTTGTAGAAGATTAATTTATTTTTGTTCAGGAAGCAAGTTGGACTTTATTATGCGGCAGAACTAATATTACTCGTTTTCAAACCAGATCTCTTTCTTTTTAAATTTTTTGCTTTAGTTTATTTTTAAGCAATTTTTAAAAGCAGTGTAGAGTTTTTCTCCTTTCTTTTTATTTTTTAAGTTTGTAATACTAGCTATTGACCTATCGTCACGAATAGTTTTTTAAGTAATACTACTGAACATAAAACTGCATTAATTGTGAGCATTCATTACAAAGAAATGGCTTAGAAAGAATTGCGCACAGAAGTTATTCAATATCTTTATTTTAAGTTATTTTATGGAAAAAAATAGTGATTATGTAAGCAACAATTTTTTTAACATTATTGAGTTTATTTTGAAGAATAATAAATTTTATCCAAGTTTTGTACACTATAATTTACAGAAATATTTCACTTAAATTTAAAATAAGAAGGAAATATTTTTCCCTCCAAGTCATATTTACTTCTAATTTCTTTCCGGGTCGTGAAAAAAAATTCAGTACTGAATATTTCTTAGTCTAAATTAAAAACAAATCTCATTCAAATGAGAAAAATAGTTCTTTATATAATAACAATATGTTACAAGAAAAATGTCAAAAATATCGCATGAGGAAAAAACGCTCTTTAAATAGCTTACAAAATTCTTTAAAAAATTAAGAATTTTTAATTTTTTAAAACTATAGAGCATTTTGTTTTTCCCATTCCTATTGTTGTATTCAAAGTTTTAAGAACAAAATGTTCAGAATGTTTTGAAAAATGTAGAATAAAAACTTATGCAAATGAATCAGTCAAACAAAAGGTTTTCCAAAACTTGAAAGTAAGTGCGACATTTCATAATAGGTACATTTCAAGAGATAATAACCGAATGCTCATTACTAATGTTAATAAAGTTATTCTCATAAATAAAAAAAATAAATATCTTTTCCATTCATAGTTCTCTCTAATATTTGACTGTAAATAAAAAAATGCTATCTTAATTGAATTAACTTTTAATAAAGGATATTTATCGTATAAAACAAGTAATTACAAATTTTAATTCTAATGAAATTGACTACTTAGAGTGTGGGTTATAAAAATAAAAAAACGATAAAGGCAATTGGCAAAATAAACTCATCAATTCGTTCTTCAGATTCCATTTTTAGTGCAACTCACGTTGAAAATACTCGTGAAAACTTTGTTATAGTTAATACTTCCGTATGAGTTGAATTTTAAGTGGTTTGTTTTACAAAAATTGTTTTATACTAGTCTTCCCACATTCAGATTAATTTCGACAAAAGCGTATCTAGTCTATTTACATCATGGAAAACTGGAAAAATATTATCTGGCTTTCTCACTATTCTAATCAAATGAACGTAACTTAATTAAGCGAATGCCATCCGACTGTATTATTCTTTCAATAAAAAATCAATTGAAACTCATTATTAGAAAAGGCTATTTCCCAAAGGTAAAACGATGCTTTTTTTTTACCTTATTTCATAAAATCATTACTTCTGAAGTGTTTTGCAATTTTCTGAATAACTCTGTATCTCCAACGATGTTGCAACTTAACGAAATATATCATTGATATTTCCTTCAAAATTGCTCTCCTTCAACATTTCATGACATATGAAGGACCAGGATGGGGTATCGTAAATTTTTAATTATTACTAAGAAATAACCAACACAAGATATCTGGATAAAATTTATTCTATATATTAATAGATCCTTATGCACATAATTTTATAAAATACAGGTATTAATGTTGTTTTGTTTAGTTTCGGAAAGCCGTAGATTGAAGTAACCCACAGCAAGGAGAATACAGAGTTCAATCTGAGGAGTTCTACAATGAGAGCCTTCAAAAAGTAAAGAAACGCTGAAAGAAATGTGAAACTCTGGTTAGCGACTATGTAGAGAAGTCTTCAGTATTATAAATAAAAATTAAGTTTCTATCTTTTGTTTAATTTTAGTAATAATTAAACTTCATGATACCCCGGGACAATAATTAATACTTTTCGATACTACGGATTACTTCAATCTATGGCTTCCTGAAACCAAAAATAAATCCACATTAATATCTGTAATTTACCACATTATGTATATATGCATTAATTAATATTCAGAATAAATTTTATACAGATATCTCGATTATTTCTTAGTAATAATAAAAAAATTACGATACCCTTTGTAGTTTCTCAATTTTGATGAAGAAAAGTCAAAATCGCTTCTTCATATTCTTTTCACGAAAAATTTTCAAAAAGAATAGCGAGCCTCATTTGTGGACAACTTGCTTTAAATGTTCAAAATCATGCCTTTGTTACCAATGGCTTAGAAGCAAGTTTATAAAGATATTATTCAACTATTTTTGTGTTCGAATAATTTAAGGGACATAGTTAATATTTCAGCTGCTGAAGTATTTATTTCTAATGGAATCCTAAGGGCTAATGCCAAGAACAAAATTTTTAAAATGTTATTCCGATTGATTAATTTTTGTATGTTTTATGTTTTTAAGTATTATCTTATTAAAAAAATTATTTTTTTTTATTTCAGTTCATTGTTAGAAAAAAATGTAGTGTATTATTTTTTTAAATATATATCCTGAAAATGGTCTATTTTCCAAAATACTGAAACTAATGGTAATAACTTACGCAAGAGATAAATTCACTAAATTCACTAAAATTCAATTGAAATTTCAATAATTATTTGAATAGAAAATATTAAAATAATCATTTATAGAAAGCTATTGACAGTACACAAATGCAAAACTCAAAAATCATTTATGAAAAACCATTGAAAAAAAATCCTATAAAGATCATTATCTTAAGACTTTGTCTTAAAACTTTGTTGTGTAGTGTCATTAGGAAATCTATTCATTCGTCGTATACTGTTACATTTTATAATAAGCGACAAGTAAGGGATTTTGATAATTTATGACTAAAAATTTGTATTTTCGAGCAATGAATTTTTAAAATATAAACAAAGAAGTAACTGTTGCGAAACTAAATTTTCTTGTTTAAACAACGAATTTTTTATATACGAAGAAATTTTTTTTTCTTTTCTAGTGATTTCCCATAGTCGTTTATACCTTACAAATTTAAACAATAATACATTTTCTGCGAAAATTTATGAAAATTGCTCATTTTACATATTTAGCATATCAAAATAAGTGCACCTTTATATTAAAAGCATTTTATCTTGTTACATACGATATGTATACATTATAATTTTTTCATTCATTTCATATAATATTTATTATCTTATAGAAACATTTTATTTTAAGCTGATTGTGTGGAGAAAAAGACATTAGTTAATTCTAGCGCTAAATTTGATCAATATTTTAATCTTATAAAAGTAATTTAATCTTTTTTAATAAAATTTTCACGAAATTATGAGGAATTCTCCTGCATTGCACCAAAATCTTGAACGCTTTGGTGCCCTTTCCTATGGCCACTGAGTGAATAGTTTTCTCTTTTTAAAATACTGTTCGCTATAATTGTTGATGTGTGCATACTCACCAATAGTAACCGAAACAAATTTCAGAACGATCAAGGTTACTTTTACAAAGCGTTTTCACCATGCATGATTAATTTTTTTCTTATTTTTATATCAAATAAATGTTTAAGAGAATGTAAACAATTGGTTGCAATTAAATTAAATCTTTAAGAATTATGTTATACTAGTTTCAGTTTCAGTTTCACAATGAGTAAGTTTTGTTGTGAGTTTACGAAGCAACTTTATACGTGATTTAATACTGAAATTTCGATGCTTCAATGTACTTAAGAACTAAGATTAGTCTGTTTTAATTATAGTATAAACTGAAATAAATAAAGAAGGTGTTAATTAATCAAAGCAGTTGAAACTGCATTCAAATGCTTTTTTAATAATATTAGCAATTAATATCATACTATCTTAATATTAATAAAAATGATTTTCTTCCATAAATTTAAATTTAGCTTTTCACTTATGCAGTAAGAAAATGTTACTCAAATTCCCCCCCCCCCAAAACAAAATCATATTATATTGGTGTATCTATAATGTGATGAAAAAAAATTAAGCAAAAATGTCTTTAAAAATTTACATACTATTTCAGTAGAAAATAAAGTTAGAATAGAAGCACAAATTAAAAACCTTTACTTAAATTTAATAAATGAATAAATAGGGGGGGGGGGGAATGAGTCAAAACTTTTGAAGAAAATTTGGAGTTATTCTCATCGTATGAGGACTGTAATGTATATATATTATTTGCTCAGAAGTTAATCAAAATGAAAGTATTGTTCCATTTTTTGATAAAACAACTAAGCAACCAAGTTTAATAGTTTTAGGATTTTAATAGAAAACTCTGTATTTTGATCCATTTAGAAAATAAAACATTAACGTTTTCAGAAAATTAAGAATAGAAATAAAAAATTTCTTTCAAAACGAGTTATTTTATTCACAGAAACTTGCTCATCTTCAAATGAAAAAATGATAATCGATATGACTCTTCAAATAACTACTTCAAACAAGAATGAGTTAAAATTATTCAGCACTGACTGTGGGTGGCAAAGGAATTGAATTCATGAGTTTTCGAATTTTTCATTTTTTTTCTATACCTCTATCAGTGATTTCCCATAAGAAAGAGTAAAACTTTCTCACATATATGTATATA
This sequence comes from Nephila pilipes, assembly GCA_019974015.1. NCBI lineage: Eukaryota > Metazoa > Arthropoda > Arachnida > Araneae > Nephilidae > Nephila > Nephila pilipes. The sequence goes on from BMAW01081402.1 coordinate 30,211, forward strand.
TTTTACCTTATTATTATACATACAATTGTTTTACTGGCTGCTGAAAATTTTAATTCAAATTCTTATTTAAAATAAACATATAACTTTATTTCAGGAAAATTTAGTATTTGTTTACCTGAAAACAAAGAACTTCATTTCGGCTTTCATGAAAGCTTTTGGATAATAACTTTTTTACTAAACAAAATTTAAAAATATGATTACTAGGGTAGTCATGTGACACCAGCATGTTATAAGTCTATTTAACTTTAAAACTTCTACATTTTCGATTCAGACAACTTTTATGTAGATTCCTAAATTTATGAACTACGCACCTGTCAGCAAATAATATTTTCCTTATTTCAAATATTGTAAATAACTATTTTCTATATATTATTGATTTTAATAAGTTAAAGAAATTAGAAGCTTATAGCATATAGTTTTGTGCGGAATCTGATTATTTACTTTTTTTTTTTTTTTTTTTGTAATGATGCATTCAAATATTTCAATCTATAAGCCTTGATGTTCAAAATTCTAAAATTAAATAAAAGATCCTTTCCTACTTTAACAGTTAAATGAGGGATAAAAATCATGTTTATGAAACAGTGTACGAGCACTAAAAGTGTTTTGCGTTATCTGTATATTCACAATTTAATTTTAAGAAGATACGTATTATATCGCATTATAATGTATTATTGTATAACTTTAAAGAATTTTCTCTGATTTACTTATTTATTTTTATTATTATCACAGTTAAGCAATACACTATTCATGTATTATTTGTTAATTATGCAGTATTAATGCATTCTTTTAGTTAAGTAATACAGTAAATGTTTAATATATATATGGTTGTCTCATATCATGCATACATATATTAACATTCGTATCGGAAACAAACCTTTGAATAATTCCAAAAAAGAAAGTCTATAAAATGTTTTTTTCATATCTGAGTTGCTTCAAATTAGTAAACGTCAATGTGAATACTGCTCTAAAAATAAATATTTAACCTTAATATCAAAGTACTGACTAATTTTTAAAAAAAAAGTTTATTGTTGAAGTTATAACGACATAAATATTTGTTGTCTTTCTTAATTGAACAGTATAAAACAGTGGTTCTTAAAACTATTTAGTCTTACGAACCCCCTCCCTAATTTAAAAATTGTGAATGACCCCTTCTCTACCCACCATAAGCAAGCACAAAAAATTATGTTGATTAATTTTTAATTTAATTTAAAAATTTATAACTCGATTAAAATTAAAATTTAATTTAATTTTTAATCAAAACTTCATTTATTTTAAATTGAAAGGAAACACTCATAATTTTTATTAATAACAGGTTTATTTTTGGTTAAATTTACATTTTGTTGGCAAAATTAATTTAACCAATCTGAAGCATCTGTGAAGAAAATGTATAATTAAAATAGTAAGATTTATAATGAAATATATAATTGAAATAATGCATATACATTTACACAAAAAACTGATAAAGAAGTAGTTTCAGAATGTCTTCGAATTAATTAATGGATGAAAGCTACATTTTAATGAGATGGATGTGCTTATTTTTCGTTGCACAACAAATTACATTTTGGTGCAATATTTTAAAATGCTAGAGGGTTCTAAGCGCTGAATGATATTTGGATTTAATAAGCGTTAAATTTCTTAAAAAAATTCGTTTCACATAAGTATACAGTGCTGAATGGCATAAGAACATTTAATGACATTTTCAGAAATCGTGGGAAATTCATCTTTAGTTCCAATCCAGAATTCAGTCAAGGATCCTTGTGAAACTTGTGAATTGTAATGCATGCTCTATAATAATGCATTTTTAGTGGTATTTTTTCATCTGTAAATATAATTTACTGATAAAGTTAACCAGTATTACGATTTTATAACTGCAATGAACAGAAAATGCAATATATAAAGATTATGAATAGATTGTGATTAATGTTTCTTTAATTTCATGTATATCTAATTTAAATGTTTACGATCCCAACATTTTGTTTTGGGGGGCGCGCCCGCACACACAGTTTAAGAAGTGCTGGTATAGAAGATTTTAGATATTATCCAGTATTCAAATAGAAAGGAAATATTTTCTCAAAAAAATAATAAATAAACACGGAGGCACATATTTTTCATTCATTTCAGAAATTGTACCCAAAATAATCACATTTTAGAATTTATTATCACTTTTAAAATTAATTTTCACCTTTTTGTAATAATCCTAATTTTTATCAATTCATATCATCCGAAACTTCCACCACAACGTATCTTTATGAAATTTCAGTGAAACAGAAATATTTAAAAAATGAAATAACTTCAGTTATATGGCATTAAATATGTTTACATTTTAGAGGTATTTCCGTGATAAATATTGAATATCTCTTAAATTTCATGCGAAACCAATTTGTATTACATTTGTTTAAGCAAAATAGCACCCAGAAAAGCATTAAAGTATTTTGAAAATATTCCGATATATGCTTTGAATAAAGTGATACGATTTCTGAAAACAAATTAATTGTTATTTTCAAAATAGAATTTCGATTAAACGCTATCGATCACAAATTTTGATTGTTATTTTTTAAACACATTAGACCTGTAACTTCAAAGCTTACCGGTTTACGCAAACTATATTTGTTTGTAGTTATTATACTTTGTTAATGGCTTTGAATCGATTTAAAATTTCATTTCCAAAGATGGAAAAATTCTGTTGTTTTCAAAGAAAGTATATTTCTTCTGTGTGTTAAATTGTAGGATAAGAGGGCCTTAATGAAAATATTTACTAGATATCATAAAAACATAAATGAACAACTGATCATTGAATGCATCTGAAAAGTTTCGAATTGTAAAAACATTAACATGTTATTGATAACCAACAAAAAAACTTTAAGATTATTTCGAGCTCAAATAATTCTTGTTACAAATTTCTACACGCAGCCCTTATAACTACTACTTTGACGCAATGCTGCATCCCTTTTATCAGAATGAGACCATAAATAACCAATATATTCTGTTACCTATACAATAATACAACAACAATTTACTGTTCATAAAAATTTAATTATTTTTTCTGTTCCAAAATCAGATATTGCTTAGAATCAGGGCAAATTAATCATGAAAATTCTGGTCTAATTAGATGTCTAAGAGTGAACTTTTTTTTAATAAAAAGACTTACTACGATTCTAAATGAGTTTCTAAGAAGTTTTTATCTTTTTTCCCTTGATTGCTACTAATTTTGATGCATTTATTTATTTTTCAGCAAAAACATAATACATTTTACGCTCCAAAAAATCTACATTTAGGTCAGTTTTTTTATTCATGTGATAGAAAATTAAGTTACTTACTACTGACTTACCATGACATTCATAATTCTTTAAGATATTACATCACTAAAAAACAAAAATTATGTTAATCAAATCATACACACACATAAAAGGCATCATATGTGTTCTATGAAAATGTGGAAATATTCCACTTATATAAATTCACAATTAATTTTCTCGATTTTTATACATATTTTTATCTCGATTTAAAATTCGAAATCAATGTGAAAGTTACTTTTGATAAAAAAAAAATAGTTTTTTAAAATGAAGAATACAGGAATATTTTGGTAATAAAAAATAAATAATAAATCCAAAGTTTTATAATGTATAGCAATTTTAATTTGGTCTCGTATATAATGGGCATACCATGTGTGTATTTTATATTCTTTTCATATATTTTTCCTTAGTGTATAAAAAATATATACTGTATGAAATCTGGAACAATATTAAAATAAAAATGAAATAAAACAAATTACATAACTTAAGCATTTTTAAATGTGGCATATCTCATTAAGCGAAATTTTATAAAATACATTTAGAGAAATTTTATATTTATTGATTACATTTAGAGATTTTAAGATACACTGATGATTCTTCAAAAGTACTTTTAAAAACCTTTTTCATATGCATAAGTATATTTTACGCTGAAAAAAAAATGTTATATTTAATTAATTTCAAAGACATTGTGAAACAAATCCACATTTATTTTCCATTATTATTGACTTAAGAACTTGATCGAATTTTGTTCTTATTTTAAATATACTTTGAGTAAAGGTAATACATGTAACGCGGAATTCATAATAGACTGTAATTCGTATTTTTAATAAGAGCTTTTCGTAAATTTTTACTATCTCATTTTTTAAGAAAATATAATTTGTTGAATAGTAAATATAATTATAGGACATAGTTAAATCATTTTTAAAAATTATGAATAATATTAGCCTGTAAGTAATCTAAGTATTTCATGCACATTGTTAGGTTAAATTGTAAATAAGGATAAAAATTGCTATACGTAAAACGAAGCTAATGACAAATATTAACTTTTTGAAACTCTTAATCATACAGTATAAGAAACAGCAATAAATGTATTTTAGTAAAATATCACTGTTTTAATTTCACCATTATGTATTCATTACAAACAACTCAATAAGCAAACAACATTTGAAACAAATTATGTATTTTTTAAAAGAAGTTTCTCAAATAATTTCAGCTTATATATCTGAAATCTTAGCATGTTATATAACTTTATAACAGCAATGAAATTTTACATTTCTTTGTGCTGCATTAAATTTCATTATCTTGCATTAAATAGTATCGAGTACATTTCAAGAAAAAAAAATATTTAAATTCCAGAATATCATACTCACAGCATTTTACTTAAATGTCTGAATTGCTTCAGTCAATACACATAACTGTACTCCTGAAATATGTTTGTAATTACCAACAATTATATAATTAATATTCATGAAAGTATTATACTACGCATTAAAACTGAAAAAATTTTAATGATAAAAATCTATGAGTAATAAATTTTCAATATAGAATAAACTCGCAACAGATTTAGCTATACCTAAAGATAAATAAAAATGTAAAAGTACTTGAAACACCATATTAAAAGTTTGGATAAAATATTTAATCAAAATAACAAATGAAATCAATTTCAAAACTTTAATATCTAATTCATACTGTACATAAATTTTTGTTATTATATCTCATTACGTATTAAAATATTTTTTTTATTTATAAGAAGCTCTTCTGATAAAAAAAAATAATAAAGAATCAATGAACGCGATAACTGAAAATGAATCATGGAACTAGTAGTGATATAAAAGAGTACGCAAAAATATAGATTCAATAAATTGTTCCTTGTTACTGTACTGAGTTACACATATTTACATGAATAATTATGAGTATCGTGAAATCATTAGAGACCGGGTTGAAAACGTGAAAAATAAATAATAACTTCCGTATACATACAAAATTTCGAAAAATTTATCAAACCTTTCAATCCTCATTTTAAATAAAAGGAAAATATTTTCTTTACATTTAAAATTGATCTTTTTTTCAGGATGACAAATTTAATGCGATATTTTACAAGTACAATTAACTAGCATATTCAATGTGAGAAAAAAAATCGCTTAGTTTAGAAAATGAAAATGTTCTAATTAGTGTCAAAGAGAATGTGTAAGGATTCGTAGATTAAGCTGATTTCACAAGGAATTTTTCAGAAAAACATATCATGAAGATACAATACATAATTTGTGAACGTTTAAAAGAGAATAGTGTTTTTAGGTATATAATTCGTAAGTGTAAAAAATAGTACTATTCAACTAAGAAATTAAGCAAACAAGCATATATAGAGATATTATTTTACATGCGAATCAATCTTGAAGATCTTAACAATACACTATTTTTCTTTAAACAAGTGTAAAGTCATGAGCAAATTATGTTAAAATATTATTTATCAGTCCACTTTTTAAAAAATAATTGGAATTGCTTTTAGGGTTCAACGTACAATTCCATGACGTCTGTTGTAGCAATTACAACTAAAAGAAGTCACATTATCACGAACTGTACCTCATAATAAGGCTTCATTTGTTCTAAAATATTTATCCTAGCGAAATTGCTCTTACATGTGTGTTCACACAGATCTACAATTAAACAATGCCTCATTAAGAATGAAGTATTGCCCATCTACAGGAATTTAAAAGCGGAAACGTAAGAGCGCAAGCTTGAGAAATGGCAAAGAGGAATAGAAAGAACATGCCAGTCTTCGTTAATATTCTTAAAGAGTACTCTGTGGCAAACGAAATGTTTGTCACAGCGGTCCGTTACGAACTAAAACGAAATCAATCGTCATCAAACAATCAGGAGGATGATAAGTTGGTGATTCAAGATGCGTTGTTTCAAATCACTAAGCTCGATAAGAAAAAATGTGATCGTTAATTTTTCTGGATTGCTCCGGAGTAGTTCTGAACCATCTTAATGATAAACCGGTTTCTAAATAGGCATCTTGCATTGCATAGATCAATATTAGGTGACTAAAAACAATATTGAAGATCGGTTTCACGAGCAATTAATAAATAAAAAAGTAGAAGTTTCAATGAAAATTATTAATTGTTTAAAAATGGAACAAACGCTTACATTTATTTTGAATGAAAATCAAATATGCAAAATATATTGAAAATTTGACGTTGTGAATAATAAAATTTGCTTTAAAATATTTTAGGCTAGTTTTCAGCACATAAAATCATAATCTAATTTAATTATAAAAAATTAAATCAAAAGTTATTTTAATTTTTCAAGAGTTCAGTTAACTGTGTTGTGTAAAATTAGAAGGTTAATTAAATTTATGGGGCGCCATTTGACCCCAAATTGCAATTACAATGTATCAAAATGTCAGAGCATTGGTTGATACTGATATATATCCTTTCATATTTGTAACTTATTTTATTGTCTGGAGAACTAGTTAGCAAAGAAAATAGGAATAAAAAACAGACCGCTGAAGTTATAAGAAAAAAAAATTACATTTTAAAAATAAATTGAGTATCATGACATCAACAAAAGCTATTTCAATTTTAAAATTGATTGATTGCTTATTATTGTTGTATTGAAAAGTAACTCAGGGGCTATTTGCGACGCTCCTCTATATTTGAGCATCTGTCAAGTAACGAGGACGACAACTGAACCGAAGAACTTCAGGTTTCGATTAGATTTAGCATGCATCAGGCCCCGCTATACGATAGGTCTTCAGTGACACCTTGGCTCGAGCCCGCGATTTGAAGGAAAGAATACTCCAATATATATATATATATATATATATATATATATATATATATATATATAGTGTTCAATATAGAAGTAATCCGATTGAAGATCTGTTCATTTTAATATATACAAAAAAAAGAAAAAGAAAAGAAATTAATAGCACATTTCTATGCGACAAGAAGCAGGGTAGTGTAAGAGAGCAATAAATTCGTTGCATCAGCTTTTATACGTTAATACGGGGAAAAACCAGAATTCTGACAACACAACAACTATTAGAGGCTCATTATGTTAGCCCAGATGTCTGAGATTACAAAGAGAATATGACGGCTGTAGTTAAAAATACGCGTGTATATTTGTTGGTAAATTGATTTGAGTGTTAAAAAAATATATGCTATTGAAAAAAGTGGAAGCAATTTAAAATGAGGAAAGGAAAATAATTATACAGTTCATCATATGTGTGTGTGTGTGTGTGTGTGTTTTAATCATTAAATAAAATATTGCTTAGGTAGCATTTTAATCTCCACAATCATTTTAGATATTTCTCAGTTAGGTAACAATAAAATATTAAGCTTAAAATAAAAATGAATATCCACATTTTATATTCATAAACATGGAAAAAAGAATTGATTACTGCTGAAAGATTATTTGAACTCGAGTAGGAAATTTAGTACATTTTGACTGAGCATGCATTTGATTAATCTTTTCTTCAAATGGGAATTATGCTGCGGCAGCCAAATGATCATGGTCAGAGACTTACTTCCAGATTCGTTTCGTGGGTTCGATCCTCTTTCGTTTCGTCGAGTCATGGGTTCGATCCTCTGATGCCACAAAGGCCCACTGTATAGCGGGGTGATGCACATTAAAAAAAACCCGTCGAGGCCTCAAGACTTCCAGTGGGAGAGGTGGTGGGGAAGTTAGGAGAAGATGCCAGCTCAGGTGTCGTCCTCATCACTTGATAGAGATTCAGAATTACGAGGTCCGTCACCAACAGCACTCGAGTTGCTTTTCAGTGCAACGTTAATAAACAATCACAATCGGAAGGGAAATATTTTTAAGTAATATTGGACATGGATTTGTACAAGAAAATCTGCTTATTTTTAAGATTTCTTTCAAATTATTTAATCAATTGTATTTGTGGTATCCATTTTCCATGATACTGGACTTGGGTTCTTTATTAAGTCTATATTTAACGAGATTTAAGGTATACTGATATGAAAAGGAAGATAGAGCACATTCAGCTAAAGTATGAACAATGATGAATAATTAGCATATGTGTTAACTTTATTAGGATTAATGAAGTAATTCTTGAGCAATTTTTGAAAAGTAAAGATTTTAAAGCAAAGCGGAACATATCGACAATGATCACATGGTTGGTAGTTCCAGGTTATTTAAATTATGTGCAGGTGCTGCTTTATTTTTTTTTCCCCCAAACACTCTACTCTTATTAAATTATATATATATATGTATATATATATATATATATATATATATATATATATATATATATATATACACATTCCATCACCATTCAGTTTCTGTTTCGAAAATTTTTTCTTGTCATAAAGTTAAGATATTTGAAAAAGTTTGTGAAACTCCAAGAAAATAAGATCCAAAGAAGAAAAAGAGATGCGCTTCTTAACCCTTAAGAGAATTCATAAGCAAAAAATATCGATTACAGTTTTAAATGGAAGAGATCTATCATCGAATCAAAAATATTAAACATTTGTGGTCAGATTTGCAACATTAGTGATAATTCTTCTTTCTACTCCAATGCTTCTTTTTCAGGGAAAAAAAAGGCATGAAAATAATGCAAAAAGTATTATTTATAAGTTTGTTCTCGTTAAAAAAAATTTTTTGAAGTTTCTAAAATCTGAAAATCACATTTTGATTCTTCTTTCGATGTCACTGAAAAGTTTCATGGAATACAGAACTAAATAAATAAACAAAAATACGGGAAGACATATCAATGCACAAAAATATTTTTTTAATTTTGAAAAGCCTTCTTTTCTCACCTTTGGCGTGAAAAAGGAGAATAGCGTTCTATTTACCTCATACATTTCAGAAATATAAAGATACTTAGTTTTCATTTCATCTTCATGAATTCCTGCTACTCAAAACATGTATTGCATACGGCTGAGAGATAGATCAGCAAAACAGATTCTTCAACTTCGCTTTATATTCTGTTTTCTTTTTATCTATTTTTTTCCTTGACTGTAATTTAGTTTTTCTATACTTTTAAATGAATTTTAAAGGGCAAATTAATATTTCTTTAAACTCAGATGTTTACCATATCCACGCTAAAGGAAAGAATTTTATTTAAAATTGCTTAAACGTTTTCTTGAAATGTATTTATACGATTTATCTGCTATACGCAAAAATAAAACATATTTAAGAACGAATATACTATAAATATCGGTTTGTAATTATTCTTTTTTTATTGTTGTAATATTCCACAAATCTTTCCGACCTCAGCATATGTCAATAAAATTTAGAGTAGGTTAATTTTAAAGCTATGCATTAATAGAAGATCATTGATTGAATGAATAAGAAATAAGTTTGTTTAAATGTTAATGCTTTTAGAAATTTATCAATTTATTTTATTCAGACAAGTGTTATCTCGTAAGAAATAATTTTTTTATATGAATGTCATGAGTTTTACGGAAGTTTATTTTTCATGTTATTTGTTTATTTTGATTTTATTGGAAGGATACTTAAAAGACAGAGTAATGACATTTTTAAAGTGAGTTTCAAATAATTAAAATCTCAAAAAAGGGATGCCTTGATGAAACTATAATTTTTAAATAAATTGATAAAATATAGTTTTTTACGGAACTTGAAGTTGGAGACATTGTAATAGAACTATCTTCCGACAAATTATAAATAAGCTTTGTTTACTGAAAGCATAGCTGATAAATTAGTGATCAAGTATGAAGAACCATTATTTCTACCACCAATGATTTATTGTTCAAATAACGCGAACCTTAACTTAAGAAAGAGAATCTCAGCTAGAAGTATAACTTATACTTAAGGCAAAATACGTGCATTATAAGTGCACGAAAGCCAGAATTTGAAGTTCAAGCCTTCGCCCATGGCCTTGAACCTAACTTTGGGTGAATGAAAGACCTTGATCCCCAAAGGATTACGGTTTGGAAGGATTACCTACATTAAGTAGGCAAAAAACTTCAGAGCATGAAAAAAGAATTCGAGTAGAAGCAGATAGTGAGGAATTCATGAACTTTTTTCTACCTTCTAATTTGAACAAGGTATCCATGCTGTTTGAAAAATTGTTAAAAAAGAAAATGTTTAGTTGATTCGTGATTTCCAACCATACGTAAAAATAAATATTGCAGCTAAATGAAGAACGGATACCAATACAAAACACAATATTTATTTTAAAAAATAATGGAAGAATGAGAAATCTTAAGCTTCATGAAGTTAGAAAAAGAACAAATAAGGTCAACTTAATTTAGATTTAAAAATCAATAAAAAAAAAACAATGCAGCATGATAAATAAATTTATAATAATGAAAGGATAAAAAGATCTTCAATATAATTCCAAATTTTATGAATAGAAAGAATACGTAGAGAAAAAAGGGAGAATGCTCCTCATTTTCACATAAAAATAATAAGCAATAAGCTTTTAAAATTACATAAGAATCTTCGAAAACGATCCTCAAGATTTGATCCATTGATTTACTATGAATGAAACACAATTCCGCAATAATATTAGTAGTTTCAACGATTGAATTTTTTTTAAATGTGTATGGCCAAAAATGATTCTCAAAGCATAATTTAAAAATTCTTTTATCAATGAGTCTTGACATTTTAAAAATCAGCTACTGATATAAAGATAAGTTACAAACATATTTACATCAAATTTCATTGAGTAGATTTTTCAACAATTAAGTTGTCCAAAAATGTTGAGCTCAATCACAAAATCAGTAAGGACAACTTTTAAATTTTAATGAAATTATTTGAGGAAACGCTATGTCACAAATGCGAAAGTTTCGGAAGTATTAATTTTTTTAAATGTCAAAAACAACATCTTAAGCTTATTTCTCATTCATAAACTAGATTTCTTATATTTGAAGAAAAATGCAAGGCATTTTAAATTTGTTACTAAAAAAAGTTCCTTGACGAACTAAGTTTTTATTGGAATCATGTAATAAGTTTTTTCTATTTATATATAGCACAGTTAAATAAATCATTTTAATAAGTTAATGAAATCGCATTAGTTGTAAAAATAATTTACTTCAAAATGTGCTGGAAATTACTTGCAACTTATAAAAATTGTTGCTTTACGGAATACATTTTTCTGGTGAGATTTAAATTACAGTCATGTGATACACAGACACAAATTGTTAAAATGGTATGCAAATATTATATCTAACAGATGAGTATAAGTCTTGGAATATTTTAAAAAAATTAGTTTGTTAAAAATATTATAAGTTTTTTTAGATTTTATTGACACATTAATGCCAACCTGGCATTTGAAAGCTTCGAGAATCATTAACAAATCGAATGCAGAAAAAGTAGTTCAAGGTATTCTAACATTTATTTTAGTAATCACTTTTTTATTGTTGAATTTTTCCTTTCCATTTTAGTTGTCTTTATTTTATCATTATTTTCTTTTTTAATGTAGCAAATGTCTTGCTATGGAAGGCGTTCATATTTTTTTAATAAAAAAGGGTATAAAAAGTAACATAAATGTAAAAGTGTTACTAATTTACTGAATTAAATGTAATAATGGGACTTATTTGACACTATAAGAGAACAGTGCTAAATTACTAACCTATCAGACATTTCATTTTTGCAAATTATTGAGCATCGATATAGCCATTTACAAAAACATGAAGTATTTCTTTTTAATTAAGAATGCTAATTGAATCTCTCTCAATATACTGTAATATTTCCCTCTGTAAACTTCGTACTAATCTAATGGAGTTTATTCATAAATTGAAATGTTCTACTCTTGTGTAATTTAATATTTATTTCTCTTTCAAAGTTCAAATGATAGAAAGGTATCCTCAAAATTTCGGAAGAGTATTGGAGAAATATTGATGAAATATGCAAATACTTTTATGACATTTCCTTTTTTGCTTATAAAGAGAACAACCATTATTTTAAATTTCATTTCCTTCATGATTTTACTAGGAATAAATTTTTTTAACCATTAGGCAATAATTGTTTATGAAACATTTAACGTTATGATAAGTAGTTTATTTACATTAACGTCGCACTCTAGTTTCAAACTAGGCTAATTCTGATTGTCCATGTAAATCTAAATTATAGTCACGTGGCTTTTGATTAATTGTTTATTAACGTCTCTCACAGAATCAGCGTTAAGGCTACTGATGACGGACCTCGTAATTTTGAGCCTCGGTCAAGTGACGAAGACGACACATGAGTTGGAGTGTCTCTTTCCAAACTTCCACACCTCGGAGCTTCGATAGATTTAACATGCGCGAGTGAGTTCGGGACCATGACCATTAGGATACTGTGGCTGCACAGTCACATGGGAAGATGAAATTTGAAATGTCATGAAGTTATCCAAACCTTTCACATAAGCGACATGGATTCTTTGATTAGTTTTATTAAGGTCGCACTAAACGTAACACGAAGTCTATTGACGACAGACCTCCGTCAAGTGACAAGGACGACACCTTAGCTGGTACCTCCATCTCCTAACTTCCACACCACACTAATGGGAGGACTATGAACTCTTACAGATTTAACGTACATCGGCCCCGGCTACACGGAGGGTCTCTTGTGACATCAAGGCTCGAACCCATGACTCGACATAACTCTGCGACCATGACCACTAGGCTTCCGCTGCCCAACCCACATAAGGACATTCATTATGAAAAATTCGTGGTTTTTATTTTTTCGATAGTGGAAAAAGGATAAAGTGTTAGTTATTTTTCAAGAAATCGCTCCAATATCTTACATCTCACACATTTTTTTTTTGTTGATAAACCATTTGATTTTCAAGAGTTTCAAGCAGCTCTCCCACTGTCAAAATTAATTATATCTGTAAGATTTTAAATTTATTAATTTCGAATTGTTCAATAATAACTGATAGTTTCTCTTAGTCATGACAGAAAAAAAATTGCAATCTTTTATTTTCCAGCATTCAATTTATAAATCGTAAATATTATTTAATAGTAAGTTAGCTTATGAAATATTATCCATAGTTCCGCTACGCCCAAACGTATCCAAAATAAAATCTATTAACAATCAACTGCGACAATATTTACGATACGAAACACGCTAGCCAGAAGTAAAGCCTATAAACAAATGGTACGCATCTACGCGAAGGGTTGTTCTTTATTTACACCATTTATGAATGATCCTAGGACAGACAAGGTAAGTGTAAGTTTTGGAAATACCTTCTTATTAAGAAATAGTAGATTATATCTTGATTTATAAGGCGCCACAGCTCAAGCACTATATTCATGATGACTGATTTTCGTGTATGCCGAGGGAAAAGTACCAACACTTCAGGCGCATTAATGTATTATTAATTAAGCATAGGCTTACATTCACTAAATAATGAATTACAATAAAATATTTGTAGTGATAACATTTTACAGTAGATTGTTAAATATTCTACTGTCTCCGATTTTGAAACCGACCGTTTCAAATTTAGCTAGGCACAGAAAAACAAAGAAACTCGAAAAAGATGAAAGAATATAAACAATAACCCACTCCCTTATTGTTTTATTATAGCTAAAAAAAGAATAATAATGAAAAACATTAATCTAAAAATAATAACAAAAATAAATTAATCAAAAAATAGTAATAACAATTAAATTAATCAAAAAATAATGATGAAAATCATTTTTCTGATGCGTGCAATTCTTTTTTACACTTACAGAGTCTTACAGACAAATACATTAAGATATTGTTTTAAGAAATTAATTTTAAGTAACTTCGTTATTCAGAAATGAAAATATATTTATGTTTTACAAGATGCATAAAGCGTCATCAAAAGGTCTTTTTGCAATAGAATCACGCATCTTCTGGTATATTTTGTCATGCAAGTGCAAAATAAAACATCATAATTAACTGCTTGAGTGCACCGGAAATGTAGCTTGAGGCACTTTAGGAATTTCGCCTAGGGAAGTACAAACTCACTTGTGTAACCAATATCACCCTATTCCTCCACAGTCCATCTCTATCAGCCTGTGACGATTCATTACATTCTTTCCAGTAGAATACTCCAACTGACCTGTATGTGACTTACATCCACCTAATTAATAATGGGCTACACACAAAAACCTAAAATATTGTATGTGTTTTTATAGTATAGGATGGCATTGTTTTTGTAACTAGCGGCAAAAAAACACATGGAAAAAAGGGTACTTTAATTAGACGTTGTGAAAAAAAAAAGATTTCTATACGCCTTTAAACAATACCTCTGATCATGACCTAGAAGTATTAACGACTTTATTAAACGGATAAATGTTATTCATTTTTTAATATCGCTATCATTTTTCGAGAATTATAAATCGGAAACGATTCTGAATGCTATACCCGGAAATAAAAGTTTTTCTTTTCTATAATATTTCCTAGTTTATGGATATCTTAAATCACCTTTTACTTTTATCTTATCTTTATCTTCAAACCAATAATGATTTTTCTTTTTGATGGCTTAAAGAAGATAGACTGATTAGATATACTAAAAATTTGAAAAATTGAGAGTTCATAGAATTTTGATCATTGTAGAATTCTTCAAAAGAGATGGGATATTTTTATTGTTGTGATTTTGTTAGACGCGACTACATTACACAAAAGAAAGAAAACGCAAACTGCCAGATCAACTTACCACCTTCAGATCATTTACTTCTTTTTTTTTAAAGATGTGAGATGTATTTTGTTCCTTGAAGTCTTCTGCAGAGTACTTTGAGATTATTCTATGGAATGGATGGAGGATCTTGTTAAAATCTCGTTTTGCACACAATACAATACCGATTTCCATTCAGAGAGGGGTTTTTTTTAGCATTTCTTGTTCCAACGATGCTTGTTAAGCCTACGTCTGCTTTAGTTTTTGATGCTTTGATATTTCTCTTTTTAGATAGATCGTTACATAATGCCTGTGTTTCAGACCATATTTCGTTTGAAAACTTTCATCCTAAAACCGTGAATTATGGATATTCATGCTCACGTTAAAAAGGGATCAATGTATAATCCTTTGGAATTAGTTCATGCGCGACTTTTTTATTAGTAAATATAAAGCTTCTTTCTTCTTTTTTTTTTAATTTGAAAAACTCTGCTTTCGCTTTCGAAACCAATTTCTTGTAAATGTTATGTAAATAAATCTTCAGATCAGGTACGAACGGTCTTCATTTTTTAGTTGTTGCAGATTAGAAATATCTTTCTGTGGAGTAAATATTTGCATTAGTCTTTTTCTTTATTCTAGAGGGGAATAATGAATAGAAGGGGAAAAAACGGTTTTAATTTAACAACTTATTTGAGTTGAATGAATAAAATATCACTCATTTTTGGTTAACAAATCCAAAAGAATGAGCATTTTAATTATTTTAATAATAAAATATATCATTATTTCGAAAATGATATAATAAGTTGGAAATGAAAATTAAAAAAAAAAAAAAAATTTAAGAAAATCATTGCACGTTTTGACATTTTTAGAAACATTATTAATTATTTTTGACATAAAAGTTTTAAGAGAATAAAAAAATTTAATATTTACTTTTTCATCGCTGAAATAGAAAAAGTGTGTAATTTTTTTTAAAGTTAAATGGAATGTTATTTGGTCAAGCAAAAAAATAGTAACAAATTTTTACTTTGTTAATATTAAATATTTTTTTCAAAGAACAATAATCTTATTTTTTTTTTTTTTCAATTTGAAAACTTATTCAAAACTTTATATTAGTTCAAAGAACAATTTTCTACAATTAGTTAAACAATACTTTCAAACGCACTATTATTCAGCGCTATTCATGTAACAAAAATAAACGTAAATATGAAAGTTATTCAATAAGTCCTTAGAAAATCCAAGAGATGGCCTTCGTAGCATGGTTTGATTTTAGTAAGCATCTTGACTCACTAGACAGCTGCCTAAGTCTCAGTTATTTCATCTATTGGTTTCATTTTTATTGTCGATTGATCAAAGAAACTTCTGTTGATTTAGAAAAATGGAAAATAGTGAGTTTTTCAAGTACTGATTAAACACTTATATTTTAAAAGAGAGGCCGAAAGGGATCACAGATGAGTTGGATAAAGTTTATGGCTCATCTGCTCTTTTGTTTGCAGCTGTTTACAATGGCTAAATAAATTTAAACGAGACAGGACGTCCACAAAAGATAAACGTCGTTTGGGACGTCCGGTGGAAGTGACATACCGGATCCATTTCTTTGTACTTCTTGCGCCTCTCACGGATCCTGCCATCAATGTCATAAAGACGAAATCTTGATTCCTCAGACCAGGCAACCTTTTTCCACTCGTCAAGTATCCAATTTCAGCGTTCTGTAGCTCACAAAACCCATATCTTTTGTTTTACAGCGAAATCAAAGGGACTCCTGTTAATCTCCGGCTATTAAAACTATTTCGTTTTAAGATCCGTCTTGTAGATTGTTCGTATATGCTTTTCGATTCTTTTGAGATGTATTGCACTTCAATTTGTTGCGTTGTAGCTCTTCAGTTGCTGCACACAATCGTGTCAGTCGCCTGGCACCTCTTTCATTTACTAGTGATTTTCTCCCGCTATTCCACTTTTCGCTCGAGGCTTTTTAACTTTGCTGGTATTAATTGAATACTCTATATACTGTTGTACGAGAAAATTCAATGTGTTAGGTGCCTTCGAAGATACTGGTATCGTCCCTTCTGGCGTCCACAATCATGCCACTTTCAATCCCACT
Source organism: Nephila pilipes (assembly GCA_019974015.1). Classification (NCBI taxonomy): domain Eukaryota; kingdom Metazoa; phylum Arthropoda; class Arachnida; order Araneae; family Nephilidae; genus Nephila; species Nephila pilipes. Next base: position 47,156 of record BMAW01081402.1, read on the forward strand.
CAGACCGCTGTAGCCTAGTGGTCATGGTTTCGGATTCGTGACCGGCGGTTCACGTTCAGTCGCGCGTTCGATCCTTGGCTGCCAAAGACTCGCCGTGTAGCCGGGGCTGATGCACGTTAAATCTGTCGGTGGGCCAAAGTCCTCCCTTTGGCGTGGTGTGGAAGTTAGGAGAGGGGGTTGCCAGCTCAGGTGTCATCCTCATCACTTGACCGAGGTTCAAAATTACGAGGTCCGTCGCCAATAGCCCTCGTGTTGCTCGTAGTGCAACGATAAAAAACTAATAAACTAAACTTCAATCTCGCTCAGATATCTTGTTTTCTCCGTAATCAGGTAAACGGCAATGTTTACTGGTGCTTCTGACTAGAAGAATGCATTTCATTAGCAAATCCGATTTATTACATCAGTGCATGTGCTGCTCGGACAAGTAAAAGTTTGAGTGAGTGGTGTTCCTTATTTTTTAGACATTGATTGTACATTTATAAGGATATTACGCTGTACTTGCAATTAATGGTAATTAATGTTTGGACACCAAATACTGTTACTTTTATTTATATGTACGTAGTACCTAATAAAAAGGTCTTTTGAAGCAAAATAATTTTTTTTATTAGTTTTTAATATGAAATTAAATGAAATTCATTATGTGTTACCTTCTGTGCTTTCTTACTATGAGCATAAAATGAAATTTATTGTGGTGATTGCTACTTTATAATTAATATATTATTTAAAGATATCAGAGAAAATTATTATTGTATTTATTAATTTAATTTGAAATTCAAAGCAAACTTGAATTTTAAATTTAGTTTCTAAAAAAACAAAATTGTTTGGTAATTTACTTTCTTCTAATTTGTTATCAGGCATAATGAATAATATTAATTTCTTTTTTCTTTTGAAAAATAATCAAGACAACAGTGAACAGAACTTAAAATAAAAATTAAAAGGATGCATTAGAGCTAAAATGTATATCCCATTTTTAGAACCAAACAAACATATATATATATATATGATGAATTTTTTTTCATTTGTTTTATTTATATATTCTATCTAAGATCCTGGAACAGTTTATTTTACATACGAGAACGATTTTATTTTCATTACTAGTTAACTGCGAATTGAGGATAACTTGAATAAATGAGTTCTATACACGAAATGAAAATCAATGCAATTAATTATGTTTATATGTTTTATAGGTCTATGTAAGTATTTAACAAGCAAAAATTGAAAAATTGTGAATATTTGAAAGAATGGCGTAAATATTTTAAATGAGATTTTTCTGACTCAAAATGAGCATTTAATTTTCCTCACTTCTTGAAAATATCACTAAAAATCGTTCTCTGAGCAAAAAAACCATTGGGTTCTACTTACGAACAAATTTTTTAAGTAGCTTTTCAAATGATATTTCCTCAGAAGCAGGAAAATGTATGTTCTCAACGTAATTTAACACTTGCCTCAACGCGAATAGCGAAAAACATGTTCCATAACAATACAGATGAGTTTGGTTTCATTTCTGGTTTTTTTTTTTTTTTTTTTTTTTTTTTTCAATGGTTCCTTTGAGAAAGGCGAAATTCCGCAAAACCGTGAGGGAAAATAGCAGAAATTTTTTGAGACCACTGAGGCACAATTTCCATTAGAGTTGATATGGGTAAACAAGTCAAGCTTGAATCTTAAATAAGAATTAGCCAATACCACGAAGTAGTTTTTAAGCAATATTGATCGATTGGTTCCTGCAAATTTTTAAGTAATCGTGGAAAAGAAATATTTATTTTAAGGTAAATGTTATAACGAGAACTTATAAATTTGTGATTGAACAATGTTTTACAGAGGAGGTTACATCGTTTTGGAAGTTTTCTGGATACAATAATATTCAGGTTAAGTTTGGAAAGAAAAAAAAATATGTGTTTTTCAGGAATATTTTTATTTTGAAATATTTTAGCACTGTAACCTTATTGTATGAAAAAGAATGTTTATTATTTTGTTATAATATGCTTATTTTTAGCCAAAAAAGTTAAACAGTTTCATGGATAAATTTTTTTTAAATGTCTTCATTAAAAATATAATGACCACTCATCTGAGATGTTTTCACACATCCATGATTTAGAAAGAAGTACATATTTAATCTAAAATAAGCTCAACTATGCTTAAAATAATCAATTTCTTTGTGTTCAGAAATATTTCAGAATCTCCATTCTTTTAATGCATTGTTCAAACAACATTGGAATAGATAGACTCTCAAATATTTTGTAAACATTGGAACAACTAGTACATAAACTTTATTTTCAAAGAAGAGAGAAAATATGATAATTCATTTACCTGAAATGAAAATCACATATTCTAATTTTTTCTAGACTCATAAGGGTTTCTGTTACACACCTAGTTGAAATGTGCAAGGAAAAAAAACCTTTTTTTATCCTTTTCTCACGATTTTGAATATATTCTTTTAATATTTACTTAAAACAATAAAGAAAAGGGAATTGTTTTCTGCTTTTTGCTATGTATGACAATTATACAATTATATTTCCAATAGCAGGGCTTAATAAGTGAATGATTTAATAAGTTATACTAGGTTTTTAATCTAGAAAATGTCTTGTCTTTTTTTTTTTTTTTTTTTTTTTTTTTTTTAATTTTTTTTGCAGTTGGAAAATTTTTTAGTAAATAAATTTTAAAAAAGTTAAATGAATTTTATGTTTTTTTTAAAGAAAAATAAAAGGCGATAAATT
>BMAW01081402.1:51850-92453 GCA_019974015.1 Nephila pilipes
AATCAAAAGTTTTAAGTACTTGAAGAGTTCTTATTCGTAAGTTTTTATAGGAATCAAGGAATTACATTTTGAATTCTCAATGTGTTAACCGAAAAAGTTCTATAATGCCGCAAATAATTCCCTATGTTACATTTTATGGATTACAGATACATAAAAATTATTAAATAGAACTCTTCAAGTACTTAAAACTTTTGATTTTTTTAGGAAAGTGGCCATAGCGAGCATTAATATAAATGTACCAGTTTAAAATGGAGTAGTATTATTCCCTCTAAACTATTTTTTTTATATTATTCTTGAACAAATAATTATTCTTCCAAAAGTAGCATGGTTGAAAAACAGTAATAAAATTTAATTTATCTCAAAATACACATATCGTTTACTTTTAACTCCAATGTTACATACATTCAATCAAAAAAGTCAATCTAGACTTTTTTTTTTTTCATCTAAAGAACCGGAATAGTTTTTAACAGCTTATTTTTATGCAAGAAGCAAAGCGTATTCTCTCGATATAATAAGATTACTATAATAATGCTTCTACATAATTAATGAGCTTAAAGTAAAATATGTTATAAAAAATTAAATTATCTTATTAGAGCATACTACTAATTGTATTCAAGATTCATTTGTTGTTTAAGTAAAACCTCAGTATTTAACTTTTTTTTATTCTTCTGAAAACCCCCAGAAAAAGTTATATCAGCAATATCTTGAAACGAATGAAATAAAAAAAATAATAAAAACGTGAGAGTTTATTGCTCTTATAACAGAAGCAAACTTCGCCACAACTAATTTTACATGCATGTTCAGGATCTGTATTCAACCTCTATAATTATATACAAGACTTCAATATAAAAAGACAAAAGAATAAAAATTAATAACCTGATGTCAAAGAACTTTTGGTATGTAAAATAATAATAACCTAAATTATTTCATGCTAGTAAGAAATTCGAACACTTCTATTTTTTAGTCTAGTAACAAGTTCATTATTTTATTATTACAGCAGCAATATATTTTGATCAAGCTCCTATTTTATCAAATATTCATATTTCTGATGCCCAATACTTTAATTATAGGTTACATTACATAGTTTAATTTTCTAATTTTTTTACTCTTTAATATTCTCTTAATTTTTCTGCATATTCACCAAGATATACATTCAGATAAGGTAAGGCATTTAAGTAAAAAGTTTTGAATTAAGAAATTCGTTAATTTCAGATATTAAAAATTGTAGGAGGCCTACGTTGTATGATATCACAACTGTCTCTCTTTCTAAGACTCAAAACATTTAATTTTTTCATCCGAATTAAATACAAGGAAAACACAAGACAAGGCCTGCTTTTTAAATTTATGTTTTATTTCATCTTATCCTCATTATATTTTAGCATTTCCTTTTAATTTTTAAGGCACTGGATTTTTCTTATGAAATTTTTTGATTAATTTAAACTAATTTATATTTAGACACTCACTTTTAGTTATTCAAAATATATATATAATCACTTTTCCTAAAATATTAGTTATTTTTAAGTTTAAATAAATCATTTCAAAGAACTAGAGTTTTAAAAATTATCTCATAACAGTAACATTGACTATATTTAAGTATCAAAAAAAGAACAACTCAAACAGAATATTATTTCTTTCTTTTGAATCTTCCATCTATCCATAAATAACCCGAGAGTAAATGATCGTTCAAGAGTTGAAAAAAAGGAAAGCTTTATTCACCAACTTCACTTAAGTAAATAAAACATGTTATTTATATATACAATTTGCTCTCGAATGGAAATTTCGTTTTAAACACTGCGTGTGTAAACAAAAATCAGTAAAAATGAGAAATTTCAAAGAAAACCACCATTTGCCGGTTATCACCCCTTTTCAGAAAAGTTACAGTCTGTTCACCTACCTAAAACTGATAGCACGAAAAATATATTTAAATTCTTTAAGTTGAAATAATGTAGTTTATGATTTAAATCTCAGCTTTGAAGTTTCCCACAACTAAAAAGGTCTGGTTAAAATAATGCTTATTCGAGGGAGAAAATTGATGAATATAGTGTAAAATGGATATTTGTAATCTTAATGCGCACTTATCCTTAAAAAAGAGAAAGTGTTGTTAAATAATGGTTTAAATATACGTAAAAAAAATTTTTGTTGCGTTTTTAGCTAATAACTGTCACATTTGTCATTTTCATGGGATGAAAAAAAGAAGAAAAATCACAGTCTCTCTTGAAGTCCGCATTATTTAATTTTGAAAAATGAATGCAATAAAAGAAAAAAAGCTTTCGAAGTGTATTATCACGATTAATTTATCATGCTATTAGCTGCTCGTCACGTTTAGCTTATCCTGTTTTTCTGAATTTTCCCTTCAAAAAATATTATTTACTAAAACTCTATTCATGTATAAAAATAATTTCCTTTAAGAAACCTTAAGTCTCTTCCTATGAGCGAGACATTTTTACCTTTTCAAAGAAGGAAGGAGGTGATGATTGGATTTTAATAACGTGAGCACAATGAAAAAAAAATTAGTATTTTTTTTTCTACATATGAAAAAATTCAGTATATTCTCTACGTCTGACGAAGATGTTGAATAAAATGGGTTTTTTTTTTTACATAAGTTTCAACATAAATATATCCTGTTTTTAAGCTTGTATTACTTTTAAAAACTTTTCAAACACCTTACTGATTCCTCTCCTAAGTTAGTTGCTTAGGAATGTTGCTTCTTGCCGATTTGAAAGCTTGATTTAAATCCGGATCTCATGTACAAGGAACGAACAAACCGATGAAACTGGTATACAATACTGAATATTTATCCCGTGGTTTTGTGAATGTCATATGCGTCTTCACAGAGAAAGATGGTGAAAAGTCTTCAACTAGAAGCATCGGTAAAAACATATATTCATCTCCGCTATTTTTTTTTTTTTTAATTAAAGAAATAATAATGCAAATGGAACCTAGTGATTTTCTTCGTGACTCATCTTAAACATTTTCATTGACTTCTCCTTCATACCTGCTTGACATTTTCCTGGTGCAGCACTATAAGATTGGTTTTCTGCCATAATAAGTGTCATTAAGGAACTTCAAATGTATTCTGAATATTTAAAGAAGACTAAAAAACTACATGGATAGTTTCCTTTCAAACAGATTATTCGATGTAGTTAGAAGATTTCTGTAACCGCTTCAGGGAGTATGTAAGATATGATGCGAATATTTTAATTAAAATTATCGGAAGCTAAACAAGATACAATTTTGCCTTATTTTTCATGATTATTCTGATATTGAGTATGTTTAATAAAATATTTAGGGTAGTAAAATAAAATATAATAGTGGATATTAAGTTGTGGTCCTTTCCTATCCATTCATGGTTTGTAACAAAATAGGGTGCTTGGAAGAGGATGAATTGCATTACGATGAATTACATAATAATTTCATTGCTGTTGAGATAAAATATTAATAGATAAAAATGTAATACATTTTAATAATTTCAACTTTTTCATTTCCAGTTCTTGTGAAAACTGTCTTCTGTGAAACCTGTCTCGAAATAAAATTTTAAAAAATAGGAGATTATATGATTAAGTAATTATATTTCTGTGCTTAATAAAGAGTCTTGTTAGCTTGGGTGACAGAAGGAACAGATTTGTAATTCCGCAATAGGTAAAGCAGCGGTTTCTGGTCTCATTCATCTTAAGGTCGTTGCGTAACAGACGATGTACATTATACCTATACTTTATACCTTTACGTCCTTAAAATGGCGAGACGTGAATGTGGAGATATGGAAAATATCTCAGATATCAACCTCGTCATTTGGCGGTGATTTAAAATTACGAAGTTGGCTTAAATCTGTTAAGAGTACCTTCGAGTCATTAGAAATATGTAACCTGCAAAATACAAGTAGTAAAAACTAATATATGCTTAATTTTTCATACATAGTTTTTAAATGGATGTGAATTTTAGATATATTATACAATTAATTAAATTTTCACTCTTAGATCTCGATTAGAAATCAAATAATAAAATTACAGTATATTTTTTTCAAGTTATTGTACACCATGTATTTCATAAGTATGGGGATTCCATAAGATGCTAAACTGAAGAAATGACCTTCTTTATTTCTTTGTCTGAAAGATCTAATAAATATTTTGCATTCGTAAATGAAATGGGCCCTCCATTTCTGAAAGGATTGATTTGCCGCTTTTCAGTGTTATCATGTTAAATTTTATTGCAGTGGCCTTTCCTATAAATAAATGGGACAAAAAAGAAAGAAAATACTTAAATCTAGTCTAAAACGGGCAATCTGTCAGTGGATGATTTAACATGCAGTTCAACTAATGTCAAATCTCAGTAGGATGCCTTTCGCTCCGTTCAACAGATGGGAGAACTGTCACTCTACATGCGAGCGTTACATTTAAAATATTTACACGTTTCGATGTTGATTATATTATTGCTTATTTATAACTGGAACATATATACACAGAAAAACATTAAGGTCTTTGTGTCACTTGTAATAATATTGTCTAGTTGCTTAAAAAGGCGTTTTGTAGTCTATATTTTATATTTGTGTGATAATCCTAGTAAAATATCGAATAAAGAATATTTTAACATTAAAATTATTGTTCTAAAATGTAAACCAAACATAAAATTCGTATTCTTTAAATATGAGAAAAAAATTGTGTAAAGTTTTTATGAGAAAGAAACATAAGATATATTGCAAGAAAATCGAATTTAACAATTTTTGAACATCTTAAGAAATTACTTTTAAATTTAATTTATAATTATTTTGAAATATACCTGTTTTATTTTTACCCATTATGTGAAGTTAGAATATTATGTAAGAGATATGAGAAATCATTGTCTATCGTTAGATAAATTAAGCAACTTTTCAAGCGAACGAATTTCTCGGATGAGATCTTACACTTGATAATATTTAATTATTTCTTATCTCAATTCAGAATATTTATTAAACGTTGGTAATTTTTCTGAAGAATAATTACCTTCTAAACTTCTCCGTTCTTTTCTTTTTTTTTTTTATCTGGCAGCACAAAAAAATGTGTACTGGACATGCATAAATATAACTTCTCGGTTCATACGATAATACTTAAGATCAACCATTTGTAAAATTAATGAAGTTGACGAACTCTTTTATACGAAGTGCGTTTTGTAAGAGAAAGATGGTCGTGGTAGCCTGGTGGTCATGGTCTCGAGCTCGCAGCCGCTGTTGTTTTAGTCAAATCACGGGTTCGAGTTCTGAAGCCACTAAGGACCCATCGTGTAGCAGGGGTGATGCATGTGCTCATTGTCGAGATTCCAAGTCCTCCCACGGCGTGATGAGGATGTTTGAAGAATTTTGTACCAGTTCAAATATCGTCCACGTCACCGAGGTTCAAAATTATGAGGTCCATCACTAACAGCCTTCGTGGTGCCTCTAAGTGCGACGTTAATAAGCAATCAGGCAATCGCTTGCGAGAGAGAGCTGTGTAACTATTAATTTCCTATTTTTCTTAATGCGTTATAAGAATTGCCGCTATGTGTATTAACTTTTGATCTTCATTGTAAAAACTGTGTTACAATCTCAAGATTAACCTACAAATTTCTCTGACGTCAAACAACCAAGATTGGTGTTCTTGCGACGTTGAATCCATATACTCATTATCTCAAATCAATAAGATACAGTTTCTTAATTTTCACAAAAAATTGCCATTTCCAATTGAATAAATTGTGTTATTCCTTTGGCATTAGATCTACATTATTAAACGTCATGTTTGAATACTTTTTGAGTTAATATAATTTTACTATAAGATTTTCGGAAACATTGTATTAAAGAAGCAGTTTTAAGAGAAAAATTGTTTTATATTAACCTCTTTCGATGGTTAAGAGAATTTAAACTGAAGAATTACGGTTATGTAATTATTAATATTCGAGGTTTCAGACAACTCAGGTGTCATCCTCGTCACTTGACTTAAGTTCAGAAATATGAGGTCCACCACCAACAGCCCTCGTGTTTCTTCTAGTGCGAATTAATAAAACCAAACAAACAAACAGGACTTCAGAGGACCGTGACCTACAATTTTAAAAAATTTGTTTCTCCCTCTAAAAAAACCATTATTATTTTTAAGAATATAAAACTCTCCAAGAGTCTGAAATGGTACAAAATTAGAACATTTTTCAGAAAGTGCATCGAATTCTATGAATATTCTGTTCACAGATTTACGTGAGTGTTTTACCTTTCCCAAAAGATATTGGAGGCAAACGAAGTTCGAAGAGTCACAATAACAAAAACAGAAGTCCAATAATTACGTGGGAGATCAACGGTGATCGAAAACAGTTGAATACCAATTAAACACCTCTGCACTTGCCAATTAGTATTCAAACGGTGAACTAAATAAATGCTTACGATGAGCGGTTCATTATGTCATATCTGGACGGCTGTAGGACAATGATTATATGTATGTGCATTCAGTATTAATGAATGAAATGCGTTTTTCGCGTGTAAGTTTTAATCCTAAGTAGGAAAAGAAAGAGTTTTTTCTTTTAAAAGCAACTTACTATACCTTTTTAAGTAGGAAATTAACGGCATGTTGATTTCTACATACAGCGAAAATAAATGTCCATTTCAAAAATGACATACTCGTAATTTACCTTTCTAGTGTGAGGTCATTTCACTGGTTTTAGATTTTTATTATTTTTACTTTCCTCAATTTTTGAATTATTGATTAGAAACAAATAATAGATGCTGAAATAGGTAATAATTAATGACAGTTTATTTGATTTTGCACAAAGTTTTTCATTGACAAATACTCTAAGTACAAAAATCCATAAAGTTTTTTTTTATTATTTATTTATTCAAGAATAACTCGCAAATTTTTTTTTAAATACTGTATCCCTTCCCTTCTTTATTTAAATTGTTCAAAAACCCTAAATTTGTACTTAAAGTATCCAACTTAATGTGAGAAACGCTTTGCAAATCCTAAAAATGCATTGCAAGGACTTTAACCTCAACCAATTTCTCACGTAACTAGCGACTAAAGAGAAACTATTAAGGATTCCTGTCAGGGATGAATTGTATTTTATTTGTAGTCTTTTAGCTGTCACGTTTTTCTACGACAAGGCCAAAACATGTCTTAGAGAAATTTGTCAGTGTTTCTAAAATAAAATTTTGTGCATCACTTATTTGGTTACGGAAGCAATTTGCATAGGAGAAATAGTTGTCATAGTAATTTACCATTAAATGTAAAAGTGAAAACCGCTTATATTTTAGTCACGGTTGTTATTTTTAAAATCCAGGTCAAAACGATTTTTACAACAAAAGTATTTTTAATAAATATCTTTAAATTTTACTATTTGTATTTTTATGTAATGGCAACAGAAAAAACTATTCCTAAGCTTCTATGTTTTTTGTATAAAACTCTTACTAAGTCTAACCTTATTTTTTACAAACATAAACAGTTCCAGAGATTTATGAAACCTACCATTCACATAAGATAGATTACGAGTTAATACAGCTATTTTTATCAAGCTAAAATATTCTCTCAACTTTGTTTCTTGAGAGATATAATAAGAGTAAATATCAGCTTCAGGTAAAGAGAATAATTAATTACTTAGCAGAAAAGTTGGAAGAAAATATAAGTTGCAGGTAAGAAATATTCAAAACAAGAAAAATTATAATAAATATCAATTTGTCATACGCCAAATTAAATCTACATAATTTACAATAGTTGTCGACGATATTTTCTCAATAACAAGTATAATTCACAACAAAAATATCGTCTATCAACTGCGTCCAAGAACGCGGTTAAATGCTAAATCAGAAAAGTTAGTTCACCTCAGCTCTTGCATAGTTGCATAATCATATTCAATAATCAAGATTAAGGTATGTGGAAGGAGTAAAATCGGTAAATTACACCCACATGCACATACACAAAATAAAATCATGTACAAAATGTAAAATTAAAAAAAGAGAGCTTTACACTCCTTAGATATGAACGAAGCTTAGATTTTTCACTAAAAACTGTGAATTACTACGCAAGCATTAATCAAATTACTAAGAAAATTTATTATTTGGTATTAATTGATTTCCAATTAATACCAATTAATACGCAAGCCTTAAATACTTTGAAACTTATGAAGGAAAACTAGAAAAAAATTACAATTAATATCCTTTTATTCATTTACAATCCAATAAATTTAATTTATTAATTTACAACCCTATAATTATAACATTTATAATAATAATATATTAACTCTATTTTTAACTGCAGCAAGATATTTGCTTAAAACTAATCGAAAAATAATTCAAAAAAATATTCTCGTAATACTTATCTTTACATTTTAATCTCAAGGCGCAGTCATATAAAATATAGCAAAAATAATCAATAAATAACTTAAAAGATATTCGAGCTAAATTATTTGTGAAAGTCTATTCGATTATTTAATGTGTAGGAAATTTTTGTAAAATAAAAAGCCATTTTGTATTATTTATGATATGATAAGGCAGCATTAATTAATTTATAATTATAATATAAAGCCATACTCAAGAAATCTAAATAATCACACTTCAAAACAAAGAGATAACTGATATATCTGGATAAAATGTATTCTGTATACTGATTGATCCTTATGCACATAATGTTGTAAATTACAGCTATTAATATTTATTTGTATGACTTCAGAAACAGTGTCCTAATTAATAATAGCTCTTATTTAAATCTTTCAAATAAATATCATCATTCTTATTAATATTTCTACTTTTTAAATTCTAATTTTTAAATATCATTATTAATAGAATCTTTAAACACTTTAAAAACTTCTGATGGAAGACCGTAATTAAATGCTAATTTGGTAGTAAAAATATCAGTACATAGTTTTTTTTTTTTTTTTTTTTTTTTTTTTTGGCGGGGGTGGGGGTGATATAAAAACTAGTTTTCGAAATATTTAGTGTGAAATTAGTACGTTTATTTATTATAATTCTTAATTTTTTTTTATTTTCAACTATATCTAAATTGCCTGTAATAACATGCTTGACATTTTCCTCATTAACAGAGCGTTATATTTATTAAGAAGATTATTAAATTCAATCTTATCAAAAATTTATTCATAAATCTAATAGAATAATATTCAATTTATTGAGGTTCTAAATTATAATCTTTCTAATTATATTTATGGAACAAATATTTTGTTTATATCTTTATCTTAATATATATACATGCTCACTAATTTATTATCTATAACTAAAAAAAATTTAATGCAAAATAAAAAGGACTTAATACTTTTAATTTTAAATTCTTTCTTAAAATTGTTATTCAACTAAAGAATATTTTTCTCTATATCATCGTTACTCATAATTTTTTCTTACTTTTTCAACACCCCCTCCCACACTCTTTCTCACATCTATTTTTAAAACCTCATGTACCTCTCTCTTAAAATATACCAATTAAAAGATTGAAATATCTAGTCATATTTTAGTATATCTATTATACAGATGGCTATTATTTTCAAACACTTACCTTTGAAAATACCTACTCTTGAATAAATTTGTTCCTTTGAAGTGATGTTAATATATGTTCACAAATTCTTTAGAAATATTTATTGGAAATTAATAATCGCTTCATTCATCAAACTTTTCGATGACACATTTTACAAAGTCATCATACTAAAGAGAAAAAAAATTAATGTCTGTAACTCGTTATGTGTAATTTATTAAATTAAAGAGGAGTGAAATACTATTTATCAACAACATTTAAAAGTATATACACAAAAACGCATATCTTGAAAAATTAATGAGTTCTAGAAAGGCCTTTTTAAGTATGAGTGACGAAAATGAAGTTTTTAATGCAGAGAATGACAGTTATTTTTTTTATATATATATATTTGTGTGTGTGAGAAAAATACTATTCTGTTTACACATATATTGAGAATCCTTCGCCAAAGTTAGAATCCACAGTCTGAGAAGCTTTCCTAATACTTCATTTTTCTCTTTATAAATTTTAATTAGATTTTATAAATACATTTCAGGATCAGAGAAATACTACTTGCATATTATTCTGAAATGTAGCACAAATATGTGCATAACAAATATTTCTACAAACATCATAAATATTTAATTAATGGCAATAAGCAGTTAAAAGATTGAAAAATGCATAATTGTTCAGTGTAATGTATAAAATTAATTAAAAATAGTTAAGCTCATTAAATCTCTCACAAAACCTTTCTTAACTTAAGAGTTAAATCTATGAGCATTCACTAAAATTAGTTCGAATGGAACTGTTTTAATTTCCTGTAAAATAACAAAAACTATCAAAATAAAAGCAAAATAAGGTTAATTAATGTACTACATATTTTATGTATATACATAATTGCAATTAGACTTGTATTATAACCTGCTATCACCCAGTTTTAATCATCAAAACGAAGCTTTGATGTCAGAAAAAAGCTTTCTGATTTAACGAACTCTCTATAATTACATTCTTTTAGGTGCATCATTTCCAGACGAGACAGGCAAGTGCTCTAATTTACCCACGTACTGAGAGGCGAGGATGCTACAAGGAAGAGTTAATTGAAACTAGGAAATCATTTAACGTACTCTAAGCATGGGTGACCTTTCAACTGAAGCTGTCTTTCATGGTGTGGGCCTTTCATAGTTTAGGTCGGAAAGTGAAAATTTCGCACTTGAAATTCTTAACCTCGGCGTTCCAGACATCTGTGGTACGTTTAAGGAAGTCATTTATAAACCATAGGGGGCCTCAGTGGAATCAATTGGCTATGCAACCAATTCAAAACGATTGGCCCAGCGTGTGTGAAGTTCGCCGGTTCTATTTTTATAGTTTGTTTCATATGTAACGGAAAATACCAATAAAAATCGAATGTCTGTCAATTTCAAGTTGAATACTTAGTCTACAAACTTTATATAATGACAGCACCATTAACAATCACTCGTTATTTAATTTTTTAAGAATACTGGTTTATTTATTCAGAATAAAATATGACATTTTAGAACATTTGTTCGGACAAGCGATGTGAGTGATGTAAAGATAAGCGGATATGCACAATTCCAATTTGTACACGCGAGCCCTGTTCTGCAGTAGTTATGATAGTGAAATAAATCAACGAAAAAATGAGTTTATGAGTTGAGTACTTATGAGCATCTGGTCCGTCTAGCCGGAGACTTTTCTATGGAATTTGCGTGTGAATTATATGCGAATTAGCCGTTGAGTAATCTACTATGCAAATCTTTTGAATTGTGCTTGCTGAGCACAAAAGAGAAAAAAAATTGAAGTAAATTATCAGAGAGAGTGAGCAATTAGGTTTCTCATCAAATAAGTTCCGGAGAAGAAGTAAGTGAATTCGAATAGACTATTTGTGTACTTAACAGTTATACAAATATTGCTACATAAAACAAAGTTTAAAGGTACTAGGAAAAAGGATTTGAGACTTATTGCTTCGGAATTAAAAATAACCGTTTCTGTTAAATTAGCTATTGTTGAATAAAGCATACTTTTCAAAAGACGTAATAAATACTCTAATTGCTAATCTCAAGTACGAAGAGCAAAAGCAAATTGATCTTGAGAAAATAATTTGGAAAGATCAAAAAAAAAAGAACTGGAACCAGCTATAATCAGATCCGAAACTAAGCCCGTAGTAAGTAAAAACGGAAACAAAAATAGGAATATTTAGATCAATCAATAAAAATTATTCAAACTTTAATAGCGCGAATTCCTATACGTTCTGAGGATTGGGAGTTTTTCTTTTAATTTTTTAGACAGAGCTTTTATAATTAAATTTATTCTGGAAAATTATAAAGTTAGACATGTCAAATCATATCGAGTTTTTTTTAATTCTGTTGGCTTAGTAGTTCTATTTATAATTAGAGCAAAAACATTTGTGCAAAAACTATGATAATACTGAAGTTTGATTGAAATGATACTCTGCCAGAAAAAGAAGTCAACTAATAATAAAAGTTTTTGGATACTTTAGGATTAATTAACAGGATTGAAATTAGTAGGTATATCTTTTTTATAAAAAATGCGACTGTGATCGATTTACATGGTTTCAATTATACTTATGAAGCACCTTACCCAGGAGCAATTTACTGTAAATCAGTAACAAAATCTGGTCAAGTGTTTGTAAATTTATTGACATGTAAGCCAAGAATTAGCCCTCTAAAACAAACGACAATACCTAGAATAGAAATGTAGAGATAAGTTTTACATGTAAAGCTAAATAAATGAGTGATGTCCCTCCTAAAAATTACTGTGAATATCATCTTGGGGTGTGATTTCATGACTGTGCTAGCTCGGATTAAAAAAGAACCAACCATTCCATCTTAAAACTTCTGTGCCAAATAAAATCTCTATGATATAAGAATTAACGAAGGAGTATTGTGGCAACATATTCCATCACCGGAGAACCCTCCTGGACTTCTATATAGAGGAGTTAACCTTGCAATATAAGAGACAGGGAGTTATGGTGAAAAGTACTGTTTTCCTTAAAGAAAAAAGGAGTATCCTTATAGAGACATTCCTGCAACATTTGTTCCAAAAGATTTATCAAAAAAAAATTAAGAACAAATTAACTTTTAGAAATAGCTGCGATTTTAATAATTCTATTTATACTTTTACTATTTCTAAAAGTTAATTTGTTCTTGATATAATTAATCTCAATAATAATTAGGGTAAAATGATTCGTATTTTAGCATTTATTTTGAGGTTTATTAGTAATTGTAGAAAAAAAAAAGTAGAGAGACCCTTGTATACAAAAGATCTTAACAGAGAAGAAACTTTTATTTTAAAAAAGTACCCATTTTGAAGATTTTCAAGAAGATACAAAACCTCTTTAAAAACATATAAAACAAAATATACTCGTAACAGTCAGATAAAAAAAAATTTCATCCATTTTTAGATGAAGAAATATTTAGAGTAGGAGAAAGACTCAGCCACACAAATTCCCTAATCTTCTACCATCTAATCATAAATTCAAAGAGATAATTGTTGAATATTATCATACAAATTTTTGCGTACTAGACCTAATTCTCTGTTAAATTAATTAAGAGAAAGGTTTTTGGATAGTAAATGGGAGAAGTTTGAGCAGAATAATTGTACTCAAATGTGTAATTTGCTTCAGACCTAATCCTAAGCTAGCACAACAGATGACGGGCAATTTACCAAAAGATCGTATTGTCCTAAACTATCCCATTAATATTTCTAGAATCTATTTTTAAGGATTTTTCTATATTAAATATAAAAATCAGCGGAAAGAGATATATGATAAGTTTTATGTTTGTACCTTCATTTGTTTTGTGACCAAGGCTTACACTTGGAAATGGTTGCGAATTTAACTTCTGCTGCATTTTTATATCGTTGTATTAAAAAGATTCATATATCTAAGAGGAAAATGTAGTAATTTCTATACAGACAACGCTAAGAGCTTTATTAGAACTAATACAGAACTCACTAAATTGTTTCAGCTGATAACATTTGGGCAGGGTATATGAGCACTGAAATTATTGAATGGCAGTATCCAGCCCCTCGAGATCCTAATTTCAGAAGTCTCTGGGAGGTAGATGTAAAGTCATTTAAATACCGCCTTGAAAGAGTAGCAAGAAATGTGAATTTAACATATGAAGAGTTTTTAACATTAACAAGTTGAAAGAATGTTAAATTTCATACCTTCCCTTGACTGCTGATGTGGAGGATTTAAATGTTTTGACACCGGCTCATTTCCTCTTAGTCAGTTCAATTACATCCATAATTGATCTAGATTTGACGACCATTAATGTAAAAAGGCTTAGTCAATGACAAAATTTACAAAATTATTTCAGAGCATTTGGGGAAGATGGTATATAGATTATCTACAACAAAGATTGCGTTGGAAATTTGAAAAAGACAATATCGAAAAAGGATGCTTGAGCAATTTAAAAGAGGATAATTTTCCACCAAGTCAATGGTCATTGAATAGAATAACTTATGTTTACCCACGAAAAGATAAAGTTTGAATTGTGGCAGTGAAAATTTCCTTCAGGCTATTATGAATGACCTATCACGAAATTGTGTTTTCTTCTTTTGAATAATTAACATTATATCATTTGTAAAGTAATATTTATGAATAATTATGTAATAATTGTTTCTGTGAGTATTAGTAATATTTAATTGTATGTTTTCATATGTTATTTGAAAAAATTATGTGGCAATTTATAATGAATATTTTGTAACAGTGCAAGGCCCAGGTACTTGTTTGGGCAAGCGTTGGGATTGATATTAAGATGAGCAAACAAAGTAATTCCAATTTGTACACGTGATTGCTTCTCTGCAGTGGTTGTGAGAGTGAAATAAATATAAGCGAAAAAAGGGCTCTATAAGTCGAGTACTTACGAACAGCATAATTTATTCCATTATTCTTTTTGGGAATATGCAGTTGGAGAAATTTAAAAGTGATCGGATATGGATCCAAGGGGAAATTTTAAAATTAAAAAAAAAATACAAAATGACGAACTCTTTTTTTTTTAGTGTGTTATTAAGCAATAAATATTTTATTGCTTATCCACATTTATTGCCAGATTATATTTTTCATTAAAATAACCTCAAGTTTGTCCTTTTCGAGGACAAATAAGAACATATAAAATCAAATCCCTAAAATTCCTTATGTCTCACATAAGTTATTTCATTATCATAAAAGGAACAACTGCAGAGAATGAGATATATTTACTAATAAACAAATAAAATTTTCAATTGTGGCAAATAACACATTTTAAAATAGTTAAGACGTGTAAGCATAAATATAATTAATAATGTTTTACTCCTTATTTTTCTCATTGGAAACAAAGAAAGATCAAAGATTTATTTATGAAAAATATAAAAATCGCAATTGTCCGTATGATTTTAATTCAAATAGCCTTCAAATGTATTGAATTGAATCATATTATGACTTAGATTATAAAAGCATACATGATGCAATTTAATTCATTTCTTCATTGCATTTCGATAGATTTATATTTCAACAATAATCTAACTACAGATTAATTATTATAGACCCTTCATTCATTTCTTTAAAAAAACAAGTTTCCTGAGCGAAAGATTGACAAAATATAGTCACAGACACTCAATGGATATCATTTCCAAAGTAAAATATATCAAGCAAACTATTTTAATTTTGGTATAGAAAATAGAAAAATACTACAACTGATTCAAAATTATTTTCTAGCGTCAAAGACAAAACTAGCTTCGCATTAAAAACTAACGGAATATTATTAAACATATTATGAAAAAAGCTAATATTATCTTTTCAGGAAATAGTACTATATTACAGAAAACAGGAAGTCATTCATAACACTTGTCAAACTGTTAAGTGTGAGTAAACATTTAAACTTGATCCTCATATAGATTTATTGCTTTATAATTAGCAACGATAACTGTCTGAGCTATTTAAATTCACAGAGAGAAAGTTAAAGAAAATGGTTATTTTAAGTAAACTCAGGTGAATCAAAAGCATAACTCTGCACGCCACTTCACACCATAACTTAACAGTACAGCACCGAGGTATACACGCCATAAAGGCACACTCTATTAACTCTTTTCGGATCAGACGTTTTTAAGCTTGGTTGTTAACCAAGACGAGAGTAAAACGAAATGAAAGGATGATATAAACATTTATGTCGAGCACAACTAGACACCCGTTGAGTCAGGCAAGATTATCCGTTCGTATCTAACATGATAAGAACAAGGCCTGACATCCGTCTGGGAAGAATTAATCCTTTAAACATTATGCTTCGATGAGCCTTACCCGTCTTAAAATGTACTAAATAAGGGAAATGTATAATGCCCTACTACCTAAATTAAAGAAGAATTAAGGAAATGCTTAATTGACCTACAAATTGATGTTCGTATTCTTCTCGTAATAATTTACAGAAAAGTTATTTTGTCTTACTACGTAATCAACTATGCGTAATGCGATATTTTGTGTTCTAATTGCTTTAAATCTCATAAATAAGATCTTCAAGTTTTTTAAAGTAATATAATCCAGGTCATTCTATGGCAGGAAATATGTCTTAACTTTCAAGGTTAGACACGTGGCTTAAGTCAACGGTCCTCGAATTTTATCATTGGGTCCGGTTGCAAAGGATACAATTTTTCCATACATTAGATTAATAGAATTTCTGAAATTATAATAATTTATGGAAAGGGAACTGGCAAATCTGTAATATAACGAATCGGTCCAAAATATGAAAAAGACTAGTATATTTAGGATGGAATTGTGTTTCCGTTACGAGTTCATTTTATAGGCCCCTTTCGACTTTATATGCCAAACAGGAGTATTTTCAGACTCATCCGAACAAGAAAGAATATATATATATATATATATATATATATATATATAATCTTGGAAGCTGTCAAAAATATGTAATGATTCTGGGTATTCTATGAGCGCTTTTTAGAAATTGAACCTTGGAATTACTAGCATTATACTTAAATAGAGAACTATTTCAGATATTTAAAAATTGGATTGAATTAAGTTATTTAATCATATTTGAGTTCCTAAGTTCATATAACTTTAAAGTTAAAACCAACAATTTCTGAAGTTATTATTCAATTTACAAAATAACCAATATTGTATTAATAATGAATTTTGATTAGAACCATGTTGTTTAACATTTATTCCCCGTGTTGGAAATCATGAAATCTATTCTACATGTCTGCATTTTAATATGTATAATGAAGTTTATACATATGTAGTTTTTACTATCAAACTTGAATAAAATTTAAAACTGAGAATTTATTCTTTTTTACATTTCAAGATACTTAAGCAAAACACTCTTAGCTTAAAAATAAATCCGTCTCTGCTTCTTGTAAAACACATTGTTAGGCTGATGATGAAAGGCCTATTGTTGATTTAAAACTCTAAATTCAATGGTAACCTTCATGAATAGATTTGTGATCTTTTTTTTACCTTATACCTTTCGGGCAACTTCTGATTCCGCATAGCTTCTTAGTAACGCTAATTTCTGGAATAGGAATTTTGATCATAAAAGGATGAGGAAATCAGTCATACGAGTGCACTAGTTTTCATCCGAGGACTTCTCCGATTGAGTAGATAATACATAAAATCTTATAAGTAATTTAATTCAATCCGATGTGTTTTCCCCCTCCATATAAAACACTTCTGCATTAAACTTGAAAATCATATATATTTTTCATTTTTTAAATATTTGATTTGGAACAAGAATTGCAAAAATTTTCTTAAGCGTTATATAAGTGATTAAATCGCGAAATCAATTATATTATACAAAATAAATAATAAAAGAAGAGAAACTGAAATTTAAGTAAGCCTCCATTTTGACTAAATCAAATATCTATATTTATAAACATCAAATACTTCTACATTTTTTCGTGTTTGGAATATTGGATTGTTCCGAAATATTGATTGTTTCTTTCTTATTGCTATCCTAGATCCACCAATTATGCAGAAATAAAAAAAAAGGAGAAGAAAATAATGAAAAAAAAAAGATTCATAACTCTCTCTATCTCTCTCTTTCTCTCTCTTCTACAATTAAAATAACTTTTAGAACGTTAACATACAGTGTAGATGTGATACACATCTTCTTATAAACTTAATAACTGAAAGGATTTTGACTAGACAACTAATAAAACAAAGCTCTGAATAGCTACTTGCATTCTTAATTAACAGAAATCCAAAAAAAAAAAGAGACATTTTAAATGCATACATCTAAAACAACTATCCCAAATATCGAATACGTTTATATATCAACTGTACTGAATTTTTTGTGTGTGTGAAAGTACAACTAATATCAGCCAAAATCCTCAATTATAAAAAAAAAAAATTTTAAACGTACATGGTTACAGAAAAACATTCCTGAAATTCATTAATCAAATGAATCCCAATTAGTTTCAGAGCATTACCATTGGCCACTTTTTGGTAAATAATTTACTTTTTATTACATCTCTTCTCACTTTAATGCATATTTTACTTTATTTATCTACCTTTATTCAGAAAAATTATTATTATAAAAGGCTTCAGGAAAAGAAAATACCAATAATTATGTTTTATTCTTTTAGCGCATTTGAATAGAATTTACTTTCCTCCAAACATTCCTTCTTTCGAGATACTTGACACTCGAAATCGAAACTTTGAATACCAAAAAGAAGCCGGAAAAAAAAAATTAGCAACTCATCCGTAACTAATGCTCAACAGGGAGTTTATTTTACAAAATTTTGCCGATTGAAAAGAGGAAAACAAAATCGAAGCGTGTGAGGTTTTTTTATTATTATTCCAATTCTTTTTCAAAGCTATTCATCAGAAAATTCTTTAAAAGTAAATAAACAAATAAAAACTATTATTTTAATTTCATCGATTCCCATCTCTCAATAGTTTTCAATAATATCGCATACGCGTTGCTTGCATCTGCTTTCGTAGAAGAAGCTGATACAAAACAAAAATTAATAAAAATATATACTCGAATTGAAAAACGAAAACAATACTTTGAAGATGCGCTGATTATTTTCCTTTAAGCAATTTTCCTCATTTCAGTAAATATTTGTGAACAGAGAGAGAATTCAATTTATATAATTTTCCTTTTTTATTAAAATGTATTTTCTTTCAAAAACAAAGCTCTTCACAAGAAAATTTACCTTCACTGTATAACTTTTTTCATGAAAAATTTCCAGCTTTGAGTTTTTTACAAACAAATAACTAAGAATGAAATATATATGCAAAGACTTAATCTTTTTTTTTTTTTTTTTTACAATTGGAAAAAAAAATGATGTCAAAAAACATATACAATATTTTCTACAACGATATTTGAACTTTTGTTTGAGAAACTTTCTTTCAAAATCCTGTGTTAATCTCCTAATTTAGATTGCAATTTAGAATCTAAGTTGACTGATAATTGTTTATTGGCGTCACTCTTAGAAGCAATACGAAGACTATTGAAGAGGTATCTCATAATTTCGAACCTCAATCAAGTGACGAGGATGACGCCTGAATTGGAATCTCCCACTCAAAGCTTCCACATCACGCCAACGGGAAGTAACCTCGACAAATGTACAATGCCTCAGCGCCATCACATGGAGGGTGAAAAATGGCATCAAGACTCGACGGAGAGAAAGCTGGCCGCGAGTTCGTTACCATAATCACTAGGCTACTAGGGGCTAATTTATATTCTAAGTTATGTATCGGATATGTAAAAATTAGAATCTATTTTTTATTATATTTTTTAAGTTTCTACTATAACCTAAATATAAGAATTGCATTGTGTTTATTATACTAAATGTAAGATTTCTATTTATAGAAGAATTTATGACCTTCTCGAACTTTTAAGGATGCGTTATATTACTACTAATAACACTTAAATTTTAATTTTTTATTTCTGAAAACAATTAAAAAAAAAACCTTTAAAAATTACTATCAAAAAATTAATTAAAGGTAACAAATAAATTAAATTGTAAAAAAAAAATAGAAAATTAGAAATAAAAAGAAAAAAAATTATACAGTTTGAAGCTTTTAGTTTCATTCATGTTTTAAAACTGTTTTGCTTTTGTTAAATTTGGGAAAACATTAATACTTCAAAATAATCAAATGTGAATGAAATATACATTATACTTTTTACACTTCAAAAGATTTAAATATTTATTTGTATCACACCTCAAAACGTTTATTTCAAAATAAAAAATATATAATCATAACTTAGCTTTATAGTCAATTTTATGTATATTAAGCATAAAAACTTCAAAAATAAATATAACTGCTGCTAAATAAGAAAATTTTACCGCTTGAATGTTTACATTGATTTCGCTCAAATAAAACCCTTTGTAACCTTTAATTCAAAATGTATTTTATAAAACAGTTCTGGGATAAAAATATTTCTAGAAAACACTTATTTCATAAGTTTTAAGTCATTTGATAAAAACAAAAGATTGTTATTTTAAAACTTGATGTTTTTAGCTGTTATTCTTATTTAAACGTGCGTGTATGTCTTTGCGTATGTGAGAGAGAGAAAGAGAGAGTGCGTGTGTATGTGTGTAGAAGAGCGTGTGAGTGTGTGTTGAGACAAAATAACTGAATAAGTTATTACGAAAAGGTTTTGAAAACTTAATTTTAGAGTTTTTAACTCTTAACTTTAAATCTCGGACATCTTATAAGATTATATCTATAATTTCTTAAATATCTTGACATCTTTATCAGTCATGTATTATATAGAAGCAAATTTTAGCTATAGCTAAATATGAAGAAAGAAATGAGTGTCGAAAGAAAAAAAACTACTGTTTTTCTTAAAAAGAACGAATCTTTAAATATATACATATAAATGTAATACTGTAAAGTTAAAGACTTTTATTATTACTTTTTGCATTCCCAATGTTTTTTAAAAATAGTTTAATATCTAGAATATGGTAATAAAAAAATTCAGTTGAAAAAATTTATGATAACCAACGTGCCTTTTACTCATTTGCCACCTTAGAGTTTTCCCTTAGTGTCACACAGGCAGCGCTTCTATTTACGTACTGACTATTCAAAAGCATTACTCGGGCAGTGCTTCTATTTACGAACTGACTATTCAGAAGCGTTACTCGATCAGCGCTTCTGTTTATGTATTGACAATTCAAAAGTGTTATTCAGGCGCATGTCCTCACACAATATTATACTTATACTTTATTGCATAAGAATTCATTTAGGACATTGTACTCCCTGGACCGATTTATTTACGCGTGTTTCTATTGCAATCAGCGTAATAAATTTTGACTTTCTTGCCATTTTTGCTTATTTTATTTGCAAAAAAAAAAAGTTTTTACCCAAATATATGAATCGAGGGATGATAGCAATGAGAAATTCTTGAATAGTGAATCAGGAAATGATAAAGTACCTGTCGATAACGGGTGACAATTATTATTTTGAGAATGAAGATAATAGATTATGTGTTGAAGTAAATTTGGATAACTCAACACAAACTGCTCCAAAATATCCGTTCACCAATACATCTGATGTAAATTTGACAATTGAACATTATATTTTGTAATTGAACAATGTATATAATATTTCAAAATTTAGCAAAATAATAATAGTAGTTGTAATGTAATATTTTGAATCATCCTGTACGTAAGTGGCCGAGGGAGTCTAATGGTCATAGTCACGTACTCGCGGCTGGCGCTGTTCTTGTCGGGTCGTGGTTTCGAGCCCTGAAGTCACTAAAGACCCGTCGTGTAGCGGATTAAAACTGGTCGAGATACCCAAGTCCTTCCGTTGGCGTGGTGTGGAAGTTTGGATAGGGAGGTGCCAGATCAGGTATTATCCTCGTCACTTTATAGAGGTTCAAAAGTACGAATTCCTTCACCAATAATCCTCGTGTTGCTTCTCAGTGAGACGTTAATAAAACAATCACAATCCTCCTGGATGTAAAAAATTAGTTTGCTAACAGGTCGTGTGGAGTATACTTATATATATACCACCGACTTCATTCATTTTGAAATAATAATGGTAAGCGTGAGATGAAAAATAATAGCAGACAGCGTTAGGAGTACATTTTTCTATTGTTTAACTATTCACACTATTCATTAATTATTTTTCATCTGGTTTACTTGAGGTTACAAACACAAAATCTATAAATTCAGTGATTTATAAGCACAGAAGTTGAACATAATATCCAATTATAATTCAAGCAAATTCTTCAATTATAATTGGCAGTTTTTAATATTTTGTTTCCACTGGAAATCATAGAAAGTAACATGAATTTTAAGTCTTAATTTCACCACACAGCATTAATGAATATAAAATGTATCTAATTTATATTTTCTTTAGCAAATTACAGCGTCTACAAATTATATTTTATGAAGATCATGTAGTGTCACTTTAAAAAAATAAAAAGAACCCAATGGGTGGTGGAAAACCTACTTCCTTCAAAAATGGTTATTAAAAATCAAATTAATTTTATCAAATAAGCTAAACGTGAATTTCTTTTCAAATAAATCTCAATTCCATATACATTTTAAGGGTTAAAAACCATTTAAATATAAACTTTCATGTTGACTTTTCCAAATTCTTCACACTATACTATCAAATTTGATATTGCATATTTTTTAATTGTAAGATTAACTTTTATGCACATAAAACACATTTGAAAGCGGTTAAATTAACAAATCATTTTTCTATCTATTAATCTCTTTCCTTAGTCTTCACATCAAGAATGATTTATTTGCTTTTATTACTGTTTCATCCCTATCCCCCTCCTCCTTGCTTCAGAAAAGAAGATATACCTCAAAAATTGATTTTTTAATCATTGGCTTTTATTCACAAATATATTGAAAAAGCATCGATTAAGAAGAACTTAAAATTAAGGAAATTTAATTATTGCTCTTTGCAACTGGAAAATCGAAAATAAACTTCAGTAATTTTTATCTTAAGAGATAATAAGATAAAATTTTTAATACATTTGAGTGCGTATAGTTAATTTTGTTAATTTTTGTTTTAAACAAAAGATTTCAAAATAAGAATTTGTAATACATTTTACCAAAACATACTATCTATAAATATGCGTATAACAAATATCTGTGAAACGAAAATAATTTCGCAATTGTTCTTATACCTTTTAGTTTTTTAACTGATAAACAAACATATTATAAATTAAACAATTTCTGAAATGCTTGTATTATTTTTAATACAAGTCTATCACTCTAAAGCGATATTTTTTTATCTGTTCAAAAAAAATTTTTAATCATTCAAAAAGAATTTATGGACAAGAAAAGATCAGCAATAAAATATTAATTTGTAAAAATTTGTATCGCATAAAAGCGTACCTAAATTTATTCTCACTGCATTATTATTTTGTTTTGTTTAATTTGTTAATGATCTATCTAAAAAAAATTTTATTTTCTAAGATGCATTTAATTTAATTCGGTTAACTTCCTGGAAAAAACAATATATTGCATAACAACTTACATTCTGAAGACATGGAAGTAAAAAATAGCATTTATCTGTTTCTTTTCTTTCGTAAGCTATGCTTCTTTCCCCAAGAATGCAGAATTTCAGCATGAAAATATCACTTTTGCAATTTATTTTGCATATTTTCATGTCTAAAATGGCATCCGTGGGAACTTGTCAGCAAATTTTCCTCAAGGCATATCTTCAAATGAAAGCTGACAAAGATTCCCGAAAACTGTGCGCATCGTCGATAAAGCATCGCGCACTAATGTGTAATAAGTACTTGTTGATAAGAAATTATTACTTCTTGACTAATTAATTTTCTACAAGGTGATTGTTGAAATTATGTAGAAGAATAGTTTGCGATGCGTAACCAATATCTCTAGGTCACATTAAAAAAACAAGGAAATTAGAAGAACTAAAAGTTATGAACATTAATGAAGAAAACAAATGTCATTGTTTAGTTATTCTATTCATATACTAAAAATACTTAAAAACTTAAAACATCGAAATTTGTTTTAAATTTATTAAATGGAATATATATATATATCTTTGAATGTAATAAGTAACTTTTAAAACTTTGGTACCAAGGTAATTAACTAAAGCTATTGTTCTGGATACTACAATGGTTGTTTATTCAGTGATGCTTTACATGTTTCATTCTTACAATAGAAAAAAAATCATCAAACAAATTCTCAATTTTTAAATATAATTTCATGCTCATGGCTCCAAATTAATTGTAGTCGGCGTGTTTTTCGAAATCTTTTTTTGTTCCGCATATTTTCCTGGTATATTTTTCACAAATTTGTTTTGATTTAAGTGCATTCATGACATCACCGAATGTTTTTCGTTCAAAAGAAATTCCCGTTTTAAACTGGATGCCTGTCACAGGGGTTTTTGTTCTGGGTCACTCTTGCATTGCCAAACTTTTCAGATTAAAGCTTTTTTTTTTTTTTTTTTTTTTTTTTTCTTATTTAAAACAAAAGAATTCTAAGAATTTTAACGGGTATGTTGAATACACAATAAAAAACCCTTTTCCGACCCCAACTTAATCAATCATTTAGTGACTGAGGCGGCCATTGTCGCATGATGTTTATTTAAACTTTAAATGCTTTCAGGCGAGTAAAACACGTAGTGTCAAGAGGAGGAGGATGTTGTTTTAAGAGAGCAATATTCACGGCCATTTGTTCTCGATTTCCATGAACAAAATGTGTGAAAAAAAATTTATTTTTTAAAATAAGTGTAAAATGTTTTGAAAATATTTGCAAATATTCAATAAATAAACATTTGATTGTCAATCATGTTTTTTTTTAAATGGTGTTTAACACATGACCCATTCCTGTTTAATCACTTGCCCAAGAATGCGACAAATTGAGGTGACACTTAACAGCATTGTAGAAATTCTGAAAATTCATTTGAAATAACAGCATGCTTCTAAAATCAAAATTTCATTTTGGTTCTTAAGCTATTGAAAATAATTATTGAAAGCCTAATCATATCCCCCCGTGTCGTTAAGCGGAGCCTTTCTTTATTGCTATCACTTTGAAAATTAATTTGCATTGACTGTTCATTACTAAAATTGCAAATTCATTGATGCTCTTAAACTGTTAAAAATGGTGATAATCCACTTAATATATTTTTTTCTAAGGATAATGTAATTCTGATTTACATAACATTGTTTTCACAAATCAGTATTCAATTAATCACAGTTTAATATCAGTATTACTACTAATCAGAATTTTAGCCGAATTGTTGCGCTTTATCAGAGTTTTAAGTAAGTGCTACAATATTAATCAGAGTTTTACGCTTTCATTTTCTATTGAAAAATGGAAGCTGACTTGGGAAATAATTGTTGCATGCATAATTCGAATGAGTGATAAAGTGAGAAAATATATTTAAAGTAATCCATACGTATAGCATATGCATGCAAAATAATTCATTCTACGTTGTTAAATACTTGATTGTATTATATAAGCAAATACATAAAGCGTTCATTTTTTACATTGTGCGTTTTTCTATATTTATAAGACAAACCTAAAAGTCGAATGAGACCAAAGGAGGAAATTGTTGAATATGAATTCCATAAGCCATATCTATAATTTATGACTGATAATATTACATCAGTCAACCTTGAGTCGAATATCTGCTACTTTACTTCATTTCAAAAATTCATAAATTTAAATTATAGTAAATTATAATATTAATTAGCTTTTATTTTAATTTTATATTCCATTAGGAACACATGTAAGTTTGAAATTAGAGTTCTCCACAAGAAAATCTTTTAAAAAAGGTCTAAGAATAGAATACGTATTTCTGCATTGTAGCTAATATTGGATTTGTTTCCTATCACTAATATATTTTAAAACCCTGCTCATTATCTGTTTAATAGGAAATTCCAATTATATAAAAATCGTTTGGTGGTATTTTTATTAATTATGAAATAGAAAAAAAAGTTGGAATTAAAATGGAAAAAATAAAAAAAAGATATTGTTATTCAAAAAAGAACGGCAAAATTTGAAATAATTAACAGGAAAAATGCCTGTAAAGAAATCAATATAAAGTCTTATAATTTCAAAAATTAAAGAAAAGTACATTAAATTTCCCTTCATGAACTTTTGTAAATCTTGGTCTTATATAATCTCTTTTTCCAAGCAGTCATTTATGATCTTCAGTTTAAAACACACGCTTACAAATTACTTTTTAAAGCAAGAATAATATTAATGAAGAAACTAATGCATCAGAATTTAGATTTAGAAGATATGCTTCCGAAAAATTACACTTTTAAATTACACATAATTTTACAAACGGAACACATTATCCCGGTGCATTTTGATACCGAAATACCTCCTAGATTCAATCGCTATTTTCTTTATTTCGATTGTTTCCAAATTTTAACATATTAAGTATTGATTTTACGGAGCTTTTTATCTAAATAAAAGTAAGTATGTATGAAACGGAAATAAAAATATCTAATTTTCACATATTTGTTTATTAAATTATCAAAAAAAAAAAAAAAAAAACTTAGTCCTTTACGTTAATTTTATTAATTAATTAACACTTTTCATTTTTCATGTAGTTTAGTTTCATTTCATTTAGATTTTTCATGCTACGTTTTAATTAATTAACACTATTTCATTACCACTGCATAACATGTTATTTGTTTAGCGTACAAAGTTCATTTTTCCTCCATTTATGTTAAAATTGTTTAAAGCGTCGGTCTGACGGAAATATAATTCATATCTCTTTGATCTATAATTTTCGCTATAATGAAGGAAAAGTAAGAATATTTTAAAATTATTTCGAAATATCTTAATTTCTTAGAAATATAATTTTCTCTTTTAACATATTTAATTTAAAGATTACTGAAGAATGTATCCAGTAGACCCAAACTGTTTATTTTATCACATATTAATTTAGATACAAAACAGATTACATATTTTTATTTTCTGTCTTTCTATTTTTGAGGATAAATATAACGTACGAAAAAAAATTGAATCTAAAAATATAAGCTATAAGTTTAATTTTGTAATTCTTAAAACTTGATCGAATTTTTTTAGATTGGATTTTCGTTTCTATGTAACTTCATAGACACAGAATAATCATCAAAATTTAGCCACTATACAAAGTTGGTAATCATATTGCAACCTAATTAGCCATCTGAGATTGTGATATTATAAATATTTATATTTCATTTACGTATCATTATATATCATTCCTAACAAACAGTTTCAATTTTTAATAAATTATCAGTATAGTTAACATTCATTTGATTTCAAAAACTTATTATTTTTATAAATCGTCTGATCAAATGAAATCTATAGAAGATCGAACAGAAATACTACCTCATTTAGTAACCCGAAAAAGAATTCCCAACTTACTTATTTACCTATATCCATTTATTGTTTTTTTTTTTCGATTGTTAACTAACATAACTAATTGGTACTAGTTATTTATACAATGTGTTAAGTAAGGTGAATGCTCCAAAGTAGTGAAGGGGGAAATTGTTACCACTTATACAATTATTATAAGGAGTAACATCCTTTTGTACAATTAATTATTATTTCTATTAGTTTATTAGCTTATTACAATGCGTTAAATTAGGAGACTGAAAATTAGCTTCAAAAGGATTGATCCCGCTATTTTTCTTAAGGCAGAAACAAAATTTTTAAAAAGTTGGTAATAAATCTCATAGATGGGATTTTTTAGATTTCAGAATTTAAAAACTATTTGCTGATCGTTTCTTATCATTTATTGCATCGACTGACAGTGTAGATATATAAAATGATTGATTTTAAATGTATATTAACTCTTTCAGATACTAAATCAGTCACTGCACGCGTGTTGTTGCCAAGATTATTAGATTGCTTTAAATGTCACAAGCACTCCTAATTCGTAAAATTTAAGTTAAATGTTAAAAACTTCTTTTCTAAGAGCTGTGTTGGTAATTGATGGTTGTGAATCTTTGTGAGATTAGAAGATTGAGCACTTTGAAAAGCGATTAATTAAATTAGCCGACTAAAGTCTAATCGCGTTGTTTTTCTTACGGAAAAGACAAAAAAAATTGAAGATCTTGATGATAAATCTCATAGATGGAATTTTTCGCAGAACTCAGGAATTGAAAATTGTTTCCTTATCTTTTCGAACCATTTGTTGTATCGGCTGACAGAGAAGGTATGTGGAATAATTTATTACAGATATTACTCTTTCAGAGGTTAAATCAGTCACCACAAACTATTGTTTCTAACACTATCATTTTTTTTTAAATGTCACACACACGCCAAATTCATAAAACTTCAGTTAAGTACTAAAAAATTATTTTCGTAGAGTAGTGTTTGTAATTCCTGCACATGCATTCTTTGCGAAATTCTTGAATCCCCTTTTTAATTTAGATCATTTACAGGGTCATTTTTTTACATAGTTGTGGAAAATACATATGAAAGATTATTCAAATAATTTAAATTGTAAATGAGTAAAATAAATGTATTTTTATAATGAAAGAAAAAAGAAAAACAACTGTGGGCTAAAATTTTATTTTATGAAACAAGTTAGACTTCACGAATCATAAATAATGTTGAAGTTGAAAAAAATAATCTGTGGTTACGTGCCTTCTATACAGAATTTTGTTTTAAAATAACAAAACACTGAAAATAAATTTGCTACTCATTTTTTTTTTTTTTTTTTGTTGAAAAAATTACGATTTTTTCTGAATTTTGAAATATTTAAGAAAATTCTAAATATCCCTATGAAATTCTCGGAAAATATTTAAATTTTTGATAAAATTCTAAGCTATTTTTTAGAGAAAGTTTAACTATAAGTTTATCATATTAAAAGAAAACAATTATTTAGAAATATTTATGATGAAAAGAAAAATTCTCCTATTATTAAGTTTTTTTGAAAAAAAAATTAGACAATAAAAATTAGCAAGAAAAAAAGTTGCATTTGAAGGTAAAATTATTCGAGTTACCTTGAATTGCTTACAAATTTATGTATTTTTTTCATATTTTTAATAATAAAGTGGAAAAAAGAGTTTTGATATGAACAGTTAATAAATGGACAACATTTTAGATAATGATGTCCTCAGGGTATTTAAGAGTTCTTACTCATAATTGAGAATTAGAGAAGAAAAAGATGATACTGAAAATTAAATTACGAAAATACGGATAGCTTGAGGCATTTTTACGCCAAATTAACCTTAAAACATTCCGGAAAAATTTTTCCACCACAAAATGATTTTTTTTAAAAAAAAATTAAAAGTTAAATCGAATTCAATATAACATGAAGTATTAAGACTATAGGGCTTCTCTAATTTTTAAATTGTTATTTGCATGCCTCAATAAATACACTGAAATCTAAGATATATTGACAAGTTTTTTATTGCGTAAGTTGTTCCTTCCTCTTATTCCTTTTCTATGTTCATTTTACATATCGTATAATTTTTTTAAGTGTTACAATATCTTTTAAAAAAATTAATTACCCGTTTGCTTATTTCATCTTTATTTTTCTTCGTTTTTTTTTAATTAATTTTTTAAAAATTTTGAAATCGCTTTTAAATTTTGCTTTGTTTATAAATACTAAAAATTGACAAATCAATAAGCGCTCAATTTCAATAACTTGACAATTTATCATAAATTATTTTGCTGGTTTAATTTACACTCATCTTTCTACTTTAAGCTTTATATATGGGTAGTTATGACTGTGACGTTTTTTTAATGAATATTTCATTTGAGCAAATATTGACAATTGTTGTCCTATTAGATTAGAGAAAAAAAATCAAACAATGATTGTTTCTAATGAACTTAATATTCACGATAAAAAAAAAAAAAAAGAATGATGATAATGAAGGATGATACACACACACACATGCAATTAGATTTCACCTTTGATCCAAATATACCGGGAAAGAAAAAATTTTAATTCAAAATGGAGATTTCATTGTGGCGCCATCTGCTATTCATAGATAAAGTTATTTATAAAAATATTTATGATTTAATTGTAATTCATAATTATTATTTTCTTTCATTTGTTTGATAAGTGAATCAACAAAATAACAATCACTGACAATACACTTTCGCATTTAAAAATCTAAAATATATTTCAAGATTGTGTGATTTCAGTAATATTTTAAAGGGAAAGACTTTTTTTTAAAAGAAACATTTATTAATTAACTCCAAATTAAAACAAAAAATGCACGCAAATTCAATCATTTAAATAAATTGTAAAGTTTTGAGATAAGTATCAATTAATTTTTACTTCTAGATAGTTTAATAGAAATGTTGATAATGTAGATCTTCTGCCATCGTAATTTATAAATTGCATGAAAATCCAATATTTATGATACTGCCGGTTATATAACTTTATATAAATTAGAGTTGTGCATGGACGTGAGTTTTTTAATCCAACTGTATCATAATGATCAACTTAAAAATCAGCCTAGTTAAAATGAATATAATTTCTCGCTGATAAAAGTCGAACCCGGCCCATATATTACTTTTTTTTTTAAATTCATCAGAATATGACTGTAGCTCAAATATGGCTCTATTAGATAAGATAAGCAAAACTATGGCTCAAGTTTGCGAATGTTTAAATATATGAACACTGAAATTAAATACCTACGAAGTAATGAGCATAAAATATTATAAATAGACGAATACGAGAGTGAGAGTCGTAATAATACAAATTCGTCAATATTTATTTACTCACTAAACTAAAGTTTCCTTCTAACTTATGTTTTTTTTTTTTTTTAATTAATTTGTTTTGACAGGAATTTCGTTAATATGCATGTTTTTATGTTCTTGATAAATCACAGTCCTTATTTTTTCTTTCATTCATTCAAATACATTCAAATGAATACAAAAATCGCACTGTTGGTTTAAATTATATTCATTCTTCATTATGATTATTTACAATAACGTTTACAGGTTTCTTTTCAGATTATTCAAGCAAACTTGACCTTTTTATATTTTAGATGAAGATTATATTGCGAAAAATGAAAAGATCATAGTGCAACACTCACTTTCTCTGGGGACACATAGATGGCAAATATATTTCAGAGTAACTTTAATTCGTAATTTATTAAAAGTATCATTTAAGTACAACTTAAATTCGTATTAATGTAAAAGCATTGAGCAGTTCAAAAGCAACAATCAAATAATTGAAAAATAAATAACATGCACTTTTTTCTTTTGACTATCGTATTGTAATAAATAATAAATTTTAATTAATCAATTTGGATCTTACAAAAATGCAAAAATATCATTGAAAACATTTGAAAATTACGTTCATTTGACCTTTTTAACTATTCTTTGAATGATTACGTTCTACAGTCCAATGCAGGCCTTAATAATTAAGTATTTAAAGTGTGATCTGGTTCGAGGTGTCTCATTCAAGATTCATGAAGGTCTGAAATGTAAAAGTCTTTTTAAAGCAAATAACAAATAGATTTCAGAAACGAAGAATGACTGAATTAAAACACGTAGCTCGTCACATTCTTTTTTTTTTTTTTTTTTCTTTCTGAATACATTTAAAAAAATGTCTTATATCTATATATTATGCATTTCTAAGCAAACAAAAAAAACACGAATATTGCATACTTTTGATGAGTTCACAAGATAAAACTAGCTAATTATATTTTTATAAGTTAATTATTTCTTGAAAATTAGCCGTCCCAGTGGGAAAAATTATTAAATAACTAAATAGATCAAAAATTTTCTTAAAAATAATCTTATTGTGTAATTATGAATCTAATAAATTCCTGTAAGCAAGTAATTTCTTCATTAGTGCACATTTTCTGAATGGAACATTTTCTGCAACAAAAATCTTCCGTGATTGAAGTTTTCCTGTGCAATTATTTAAAAGAATCACAAAAGATTCAATCCTAACTTAGAATGCTCCTTTCATTAGTTCTACATTGGTATTCTTTCTTCGATTTTACACTTCTATGACTCATAAATTGAAATCATATTGGCAATTATAAAACTAACATTACTTTTTAATATCATAGATAAGGAGCTACTTTCTCGTATTTTGATAATATGAAGTTCAATTCGAGTTCTTTCTACAAAATAATTTGCCACGCTTGAGGAATAACTCATTTGTAAGGTGCTTATTTATTTTTTAAAAAAATACATTTATAGATTTTTTTTTATTTTAAAATTATTATAAATCAATTATTATATGTATACTTTTAGATATCACTGGCGAGTATGTCATGATTCATTTTTTTATTGACAGATGGCAGCACAATTTAAAATATCAAATTCGTATAATGTGGTTTTCTTATAAAATACATGTAACTCACTAACTCATTCATATATTTTCTGATAACAGTTAAAAAATATTTTTACGTCTGTTCAATTAACGAAATTCTATTGATTGCTATTTTGACAAAATAATAAAGTGAGGTATAACTTAATGTGATAATTTGTTTTTATTGTGTGTGTGTGTAAATTACATACCAATTAATAATATAATTAACTACAATAATTCAATTTTAACAATACCCTCAATTAAAAAATTATATTTTTTTACTGAGTAATAATAATAATGCGGAATTAAAATTGTATAAGGTTTTTAAATAGGAACCCAAACTTCAATTAAACTGATTTTTAATACAGCCACGCCCCAAGAAGCAACACGAGAGCTATTGATAATGGATCTTGTAATTTTGAAACGAGGTCAAGTGTCGAGGACGGCACCTGAACGGGTACCCAACCCTCGAAACTTCTACACCTCGTTAATGTTGTGACGTTGAGCTATTCGCTGTTTTCTCTTCAATAATCTCATGAATATTTTCTACTTTGAATTGCATAAAATTACAGCTCATTGCCAATTAAATGAAACCTTATTTGGTAAATTAGATGAAGATAAGAAGTGTAATGAAAAGAATTAGAGATAATGATAAAAAAAAAAAAGAAAGAAAAGTGAAGGGAGACAGAAGATAACGACAAGCTGATGAATGTTTGTAAATTTGAGTGAATTATGGTAATTAATTCGTCGGATGTAAAATTAATTTCAGGTGACTCTTGGTTAGAATTATAGGCATCTAATTTGCTATATTCAAGAAATGTCTCAATATCGACGCGAGTGAGTTGATAAACTAAGAATTTGTTGTTCAATTATAAGTTAAGGTTAAAGTGAGTTAAGAGTGATTCGAGAGAAAGCGACCTTGCACATTCTATGCAGATAGTTAAATTAATTGCGTTATCTTTTTTTATCTGACGTCTCTTCAATAGGATTTGTGAACTTATTGACTGTTTAATGTTTGCGGAACTTAATAATAAAATGTGGACGCTATGATGTGAGGACTTGGAGCCTTGACATGTTTAACGAGCATCAGCCCTGCTTCACAACTTAGTGACCTTTAGTGGAATCGGGACACACAATTCCTTGGAACGCTACACATTACGACGAAACGGCATTTTCTTGGACATGGACAAAAAAAAATCAAACTTTTTTTCCCGGCTCAATGAATTAATATCGTCGTCTTATAGGCTCTTGGGCTTAAAAAAACGTCGGGATAAACATTGCGTATGAACATTATTCACCATGATTGCAGCAAATATATCTAAATTGAGAACAAGAGATTACCGAATATTCATAAAATCCTATCTTCCCAGTTTAATCGTTCCTAGAAGATTCTCTGTTTTCATAAAATTCTTGTATCGTTTTTTGCAACTAATGAGGTTAACTAACTATGATAGAAAAATATTATTTAAAAAAAATACGTGGGGTTCAAGTAGATTATTACCTTTGAGGATAGTAACTTCTGAGTATTTTTCTACTTTTAGGGGCATTACAAAAATGTCCCAAGTTGTTCCGAAAAACGCACTTCATAAAATTTTATCTTAATCTTACATATTTTGTGAGAGAAATATGTAAAAAATTACATCCAACTACATTCAATTCTGCGAGAAAATCGTGTTTAAGAATGATAATATGGAATGAAAAAATTTTGTTACATTAAATCATGCTGCATAGATTTATTTTGTTTTTTGTTGGAATAGCACAATAACATTTTTCTTAAGATATATTTAATTTAATTATTCATCGTTTGCTTTAATTTCAATGCCTGAAAAGAATATCGTCAATAACTTTAATAAATTAACGTCTCCTTTAATTTTTTACTGTCTGCCTTTATTTTAATATTTGAAAAGAATATCCTCAATAATTTTCATAATTTATTGTCTACTTAAATATTTTATCGTCCGCCTTTATTTTAATAAGTGAAAAGAACATTGTCAAAAGTCTTAGTAATTTATTGACTACAGAAATATCTTATCATTTGCCTTTATTCATTTTGTTGTAAAATTGGCATCATTTTTGGACTTTAGAATGCTTTTGCGTGTTTTCTTAAGGTTGCATATTCTATAAAACTTCTATCGTTGCGCCTGGATTTATACATTTTACGATAGAAATAACAATATTTGGGCAAACCATGAGTTATTTAATTTATTAATCGAGCCTAGTAATCCCCAAAACTATCAAATTCTAAAAGAAGAAATTTTGCTCCATGCGTCCTGCTTTTAACTTACCTCAGAGTAACATTTTGCTTCTTGAAAATAAACTTAAATCATTTTCTACTCATTTGGAAAAAAAGGGGGATAAATGCTTGTTACAACAAAGAATTCGCTCTTCGTAAGCATGAAGATTGGCTCAATAAAGGTTTTGACTATCCTGAGAGATTTCTTCAGTTTCCTGAAGAAATCTATGTTATGTTCAAACCTTTCGGTGAACTTACTGAAAGGCACAAAATGCGTAGAGTTAGGGAATTGAGGGCAAGGTATTCGGCAGAACTACTTTTTTGCAACAAAAATGAATTTGAGGCAAGAAGGTCAAAATATAAAATCCAAAATCGTTAACAAAGTACTGGACAATTTAGAAGATTTGGAGACCTTAAAAATGAGCGATGTCGATAAGAAATCTGACGTAATTTCCTTAACAAGGAAGTATAAACTTGCATTGAATACATCTCGCAATCCGTCCAAATTGCTAATTCTAATTATTTATTCCAATATGAAACTCTTTATTCTAAGAAATGCCACTTTGAAATCAGGATTTAAAATCTTTCTATTTTTAAGAGCTCGGAAAAGCCAAGAAAGAATGTTATCCTGAAGAAAGCGAGGTAACTGAGTTGGGAGCAATGATTCCTCTTCAGACTCTCCTGAACCATTCCACGTCAAGAATTTTGTCCATAGTTCCTATGAATGAGGGATTAAAAGAAGAGAGAAACCTGAAGCTCGTTTCAAAATGGGGATGCGATGGATCATCTAGCTAGAATGTGTACAACTTTTTTTAACCGAACTATGGGATAAATACGGATGACTCAGCACTGCACTTGACAATAATAGTTCCAATCAGGTTTATTAATACAGGCAACTCACCAATAGTTCGGGAAAAATCTAAGATTCGATATATTTTTGGAGACCTCGGAAATTTCTGTACAGCAAAGAAATTGCGGAAATCATCAAGCAGGAAAATGGACGAATGGAATCGGATATTGTGTCGCTAATCCCTGCACATATTAATCGAATAAAGATAGAACACGAAATTTACATGACGCTGGTCGATGACAAAACCATAAATGTTGCGACTGATATAAGTTCTTTCATGCATTACTATATGTGAGGTGCTACACCAACTATGATGAACGACCTGAAGCGAATTGAAGAAATAGTTCCAATTGCTGAGCATTACAGGTTTGGAATTTTTCCTCTCTATAACAAAATCAGATTTTTTGAGTGCTTATTACACATTTCTTATAAGCTGGACTTCAAAATGTGGTCATCAAAAACAGATCTGCACGAGAACCAACAACAACAAAAAAAAAAAAAAAATGAAAATACAAAAGCAATTTAAAGTTGAGCTGGGACTTCATGTCTATCGGGTGAAACAAGGTTCTGTAACATATATCGATAACAATATAGCACGGATGTTTTTCAACGACCCCATGGCTGCAGCAAAAGTTACTGGACTTAACGAAGAGGTGATCAGAAAATTCGGAGTTGTATTGCAAACAACTTCTTCTAGTAAGTTGGTTTGCTCCAGAAAATTTTGATCATTTGCCTGAAAAACAGCTGAGATTTATGTCAAGCACTACGGGAGTGGGGATCCCATGCCACCAACTATGCATAAAGTGTTAATCCATGGTGAGAAAATAATCGAAAATTTTATTTTTTCAATTGAAAAATTTTCAGAAGAAGCTCAAGAAGCTCTCAACAAAGTTTTTAGCCAATGCAGAGAATTCGGAAGCAGAAAAATGTTCCAAAAATCTACAAATGAGGATATTATAAGTAATATCTTAGTCAGTTTTGATCCAGGATCTTAACACTGAGACCACAGTGTTCTTATCAAATGACCAAGAAGTTGTTCTCAAAAACTGAACAGTTGCTTCTCGTTACTGATTGTGTCACCGAAGATAGTTTTACAGCAGATTTTTTGGATGCTGCGGGAAGATGTCAATAATTAGAACAAGGTCTTTAGATGGATTGTGTTTAAGACGTTGCGTTCTTAGAAGAAACAAACCCTGTGATGGAAGTCAACTTATGACGTTGGGCTATTCACGGTATTCTCTTCAATAGCCTTGGGGACTTTTAATTAAAATTGATTGCTTTTGCTAAACAACTTTTGCCCAACCAAAAATGAAACGTGAATATGCAAATCACAAGCAGGTGGAAATGAAATGAAGCAAGGGAGATAGGTAATATATAAACTCAGCTTGAGAGTCACAGGAGAGGTCGAGTGGTTCTAGCGTTTGGCAATTGTTCCAGAGTCGAAGTTGGAACAATTGCCAAATTATTACAAGTTATTGCCGAGAATTATTACAAGTTATCGGCTGTTTCGTGAAAGTTAGAAGTCAAGACAGCCTCAATGCGACATTAGCAGTAAGAGTCAGTTAGTTTATTACTGGTAGATCGAGTTAATATATTTAGGGCATTATCTGGGGAGAGCCTGTTATAATTGTCGTTATATTAGCAATTAGTCAATAAATACAGTGTGTACCTGTCTAACGTCTCTTTGATTGACTTATTGACTTTTATTGTTAATGCATTGAGTTTAGCTATGGCACAAGAGGCGAATAGGAATAGTCTGTGATGTCACAAACTAAAAAAAACTACCTTATTTTAAGAATTTCATAGTTTAATACATGTTATTGTTGTGCTATTTTATATAAAATCTAATTATTTAAATTATTTTTGCTGTTATTTTTAATATTGTGCTTTATATATTTTAGTTTATATTAACCTGCCACAAATTTTATGCCTTGTAATTTAATATTTTGAATTTTTAAAGTTAAAATTCGAATAAAAGTGTTAATAATTTCATTTCATTTTATTTCATGACTTTGTAATTAATTACAGAAAAAAAACTAATGGATCTTTATTACGTTAAATTTTATTGATCTATGTAAAAAGTAGATTTTTTAAAGCTAATTAGTTTTATTGTTGTATCATTTGCTCATAAAAAGTCGTTGTTAACAGATACAAAAAATATATTCTGGGCTTATTTCGTTCAATTTATCAAAAAAATTATTCTATTGGCTTTTCTTCATCCAAATGTTTTTTGAGGATATACGAGCCTCTAAAATATCCCAACATTCTTCCGATTATGTCATTTAACCTAAATTTATTAGAGAAAGCCTTGTACGGATTTTTTACATGCTATAATTATGTAAGAAAACTATATCAATACTTTGATATATTTAAAAAAGAAAAACGAAGATTTCTTACTTTGCTAATCTTTTTCTTACTTTAAATTGATTTTCATAAGGTATCTAGTGAACAACTAATATTTAATATGAACTCATTTCAACATTTCATATTATCTTTTACTGTGTATCACTTTTTATAACAGTTTTAGTGAGTATCAGTTGGACAAAAATCTTTTCAAGAATTTTCACTCACTTCCTGATAGGCTAGAACCTTTAAGTTTTGCATACAAATACAGTCTAGAGGACAGTACAATATTCAATTATAAGACTACAAAGTAATTATATATATATATATATATATATATATATATATATATAGCCTTTGATCTCGCACAACACACCAATTTTATTTTTAGTCAAAACTTTTAGTTTGATTAAAAAAATCTTTTCTTTTTTCTCATCTATCATTTTGCTTAACTGCCACTCTCAGTTCTCTTTTGATTAATTTCTTACAGGCCAAAGAGAAAATTATTTTCTTACTTTTTTTCTTTACTCTTTTTCACCTCATAGAAGAGTAGGATTTTTTTAAGAAAAAAAATTATATTGTATATATCATTTTTATGAATGATTGGTAAAATATAAAGTAAAATGCCCATGTTAATGACTTAACTATTTCCGGTGTCTTATCCAAATTATGTGAGTGATGGAAGATCCCTACAGACATCAGTCACCAAAATATCTGATTTTGCAGATCTTTTATACTGAAGTTGTTTTTAGCGTCAAGTTTATTATGATTTAATTAACGTCAATTTTGAACTGCAAATCAGATGACAGACAACGGATTTCATAATTTTAAATCTCTATTCAGGTGACGAGGATGACACCTGAGCTAGCATTATTCCATCTTAACGTTTTGTTTATTCCACCATTTAAGATCTTTGAGAACTCCTTAAATTGACTTGTTTTTCAAGACTTTAAATGTAAAATTTAGTTGTAATAAATAAAATAAAAAACATTACTTGTCATGAAAAGAATTTACACTGTATTTTACTAGACATTTACTTTTTAGGTCTATTATTTAGAAAAAAAGTTGATCTCGGATTCAAAACCGGCGTTGTTTTCGTCGAGACTTGGGTTCAAATGTTGACTTCACAAAGGATTTACCGAATAGCGCACTTGCTACACGTTAAATCTGTCAATACTCGATATCCACCCGTTGGTTAGGTGAGGAAGTTTGGAGATGTTGGTGCCAGTCGGGTATCATCCTCATCACATGACCGAGGTTCAAAATTATTAGGTTTGTCGCCAATAGCCCTCGTGTTGCTTCTTAGTGCGCTGTTAATTAGCACTCAGTCAATCAAAATGCCTGAATGATAGTTATTAATATGTTCTCATGCTACAAATGAATAACTTGGAAAAACCAAAACAAGTTTAAGTTCAAAGTTTACACAGAGTAAGAAACTTTCTTAATGTAATACTTACATTAAGAAGGTTTGATAGATAACAGTTTATAAAGCAAAATAACTTTTAAAAGTGCAGGAATGTGAATCCTAGCGTGCTCAAACTTTTGACATATTTTTATGGTTCCTAGCATTTTTCTATTCGCGTTCTATCTCTTATTAACATCGACTAGAACCAAAGACAGATAATACAATAGTTATTACTTATAGATTATGATGTCATTCCAGTTTATGGTCCAAGAGAGGGATTTATTGTAGCATTTCCTGATTCCTCCATTTGAAAGTTACTGCATAACAGTGATAACTTCTTAAATAAAAACTTACTAGAAATTACGTTTTTTATAAAACCATTTCTAATCAGAATTATTTATAGCTTCTATTGCCTATCTCACAATTTGTATTAGGATGCACTCAATAAAACATCTTTATAAAAAAATACAAAAGATTGAAAACGTTCAAATTCTTTTAATATAAGTTAATATGCAGTACTTTGTTTCCTGAAAGCATTTATAGAATTCCAATATAAATGCAGATTTTTCTTTTTAATGGACTTTTTAAATTTGACAAGAGAGCGATTTATATAAAAGTCCAGTTATTCATATGCTAATTATATTTAAAGTGGAGATATTTGCAAAGTTATACAACACAAACAACAACAGTATATAAAAACAAATTAAATGGGGGGGGGGAATCTGTGCAAAAGCTTTTTAAGAACATAGTTAGCAAAGATGTTAACTTTTTTTTAATAATTATTAAATTATTCAATTAAATGTTATAGTATTAAAGCAAACGGTAAATTATAGAAGCGGACAATAATATTATTTTCAGTTATTAAAATTAAAACAAATGATAAATTATTAAATTGCGAATACAATTAATTTAAGCCCCAAGTGTAATTAAAATTAAATCATACAATAAACTATTGAAGTGAATATACTTTAAACTAAATGCGGTAAAATGAAAATAAACTAGCAACGTACATTTCACTTTTTATTTGAAAAAATGGTTAACCACGACATTTTGCCGCAGGCTAAGATAATAGTCCCAGAGTGGTAGCTAATAATTCTCTCAGAAATATTGTACTCAACGGAATAAATTTTGATCCAAGTCCATAATTGCGAAGATGCGTTTTACATTAAACATTCACAGACAGGAACATTTTGAACAGCGACTATCCACTCTGTCCTTGAATGCATCTGCATTGAATTTTAATTCCCTTAAATGTCATTATTGTTGAAGAAAATACGTGAAAAGATTCTCTGTGCTATTTCAGTAAGTTTATGTGTTGCTAGCGTACTTAAATTTGATGTATTATTATAGAAGAAGGCGCAAGTAAGAGGCAGTTTTATTTTTAAAATGTGAAGGACAATGTAAATTTAAGCTCAATTTAAATTCAAAATGTCATAAAAGGATTCATATTAATAAGCCTTTTGCAACACGTTTGGTGACTATTAGTCGTGTTCTTCATACTGATTAAGAATCCAAGCAAAAAAAAATTATTATTTTTTAGTTCGTCAAATGTCTGATATCTAGAAGTTCCACATCCTTTATTTATCGTAAGAATTCCCCTCTGGCGAAAATTGCTTAATGATTTTTTTTTCTCTACATTTTTTTATATTTTTGAAAGTAAAAAAATTGTCTATTTCCTCATTACGAATTCTCTGAATTTCCTCAAATTTAATTTTTTGTATGTTAATTCAATGGAATAATATAGATTATCATTACAAAGCAGTACATTTTTTTTTTATAGTTTTAGTTATTTCGTGTATTTGAGCACGTTTATTGAATTTTATGCTCGTACAAAAATGCATCGCTTTTGTTCTTTAAATGGGTTATAGGGTTATAATTAGTGATTTTCTAGTAACCTAATGTTCTGGTCCAGTATTTGTCAGATTAATATATATATATATATATATATATATATGTGTGTGTGTGTGTGTGTGTGTGTGTGTGTGTGTGTGTGTGTAGTAAAGTTAAATTCTTGATATATCTTAGAATAAAAATAATTATTAAATAAAATATAGGAAAAGCAGTTGAAGTTATAAACTAGGATGCAACCATGCATATGGAATTGAAAATCAGTGAAAACATAATAGTATCT
>BMAW01081402.1:92478-115405 GCA_019974015.1 Nephila pilipes
TGACACATGTACGTCTCACTGGTAAATTAGATGTAAAGATAAGATGCGTAATGAAAAGAATTAGAGATACTGATAAAAAGAAAAGTATGAAGGAGACAGAAGATGTTGATGAATGTTTGTAATCTGAGGAATTAAGAGTGGTAATTAATCTGGGTTTGATGTAAAATTAATTTCAGGTGATTCTGTTAGAATTATAACTAATTTGTTATATTCAAGAAATGTCTCAATATCGACGAGGAGTTGATAAACTAAGAATTTGTTGTCTGACCATAAGTTAAGGTTAAAGGAGTTAAGACTGAGAAAGGACCTTGCATATCTCCCATGCAGATAGCAACTAATCTATGCTATCTTTATCTGACCCTCACAGGATTCAGAACTAATGACTGTGTTTTAATGTTTCAGAACTTAACACAAAATGGACATTTATGATGAGGACTTTGAGCCTGACATGTTTAATGAGCATCAGCCCTGCTCTTACAACTGAGTGACCTGAACCCCGATACAATTCCTTGGAATTGGCTAACATGACGAAACGGCATTCTTCTTTGGATATGGACAAAAATCAAACTTTTTCCTGCCTAGAATTAATATCGTTCCTATAGGCCTTAGCTTAAAAATGCTGGAGATAAAGATTGTGTATGAAGATTATTCACCATGATTGGCAAATATATCTAAAT
Source organism: Nephila pilipes (assembly GCA_019974015.1). Lineage (NCBI taxonomy): Eukaryota > Metazoa > Arthropoda > Arachnida > Araneae > Nephilidae > Nephila > Nephila pilipes. The sequence goes on from BMAW01081402.1 coordinate 93,156, forward strand.
TGAGAACAAGAGATTACTGAATATCTACAAAATCCTATCTTCCCAGTTTATCGTTCCTAGAAGATTCTGCTTTCATAAAATTCTAATGTTTTAACTACTGAGAACTAAATCTATGATAGAAAATATTATTTGGGAAAAATATGGGGTTCATAGATTATTACTCTGATATAAATTTCTGAGTATTTTCACTTTAGGGGCATTACAAAATGTCCAAGTTGTTCCTGAAAAATTTCATAAAATTTTATCTTAATTTTATATTTTGTGAGAGAAATATGTAAAAATTACATCCAACTACATTCAATCTCCCAAGAGAAAACTGTGTTTAAGAACATAATGGAATGTACCTACATTAAACGCTGCATTTATTTTGTTCTTTTGCTGAATAGCACAATACTTTTCTTAAGATATATTTAATTAATGACTAATGCTCTGTTTAATTTGGGCCTGAAAAGAATATCAACTTAATAAATTGAACGTCTCCTTTAATTTTTAGTCTGCCTTTATTTAATATTTGAAAAGAACATCCCTGTTAATTTCTTAATTTATTGTCTACTAAATATTTCATCGTCCGCCTTCATTTGAAGGAAGAAAGACAAGTCTTATAATTTAATGACTACAGAAATATCTTATCATCTTACCTTTATCTCCACTTTTGTTGCAAAACTACACTGGGCTTTGAGATCTTAGAATGCTTTGCGCTTCTTAAGGCTGTATAATTTATAAACTCTACTGCTGCGCCTGATCATACATTTCATGATAGAAATAATACATTTGGGGCAAAACCATTGTTATTTGAATTTATTAATCGAGCCAGAATCTCAAAATCTATCAAATTTAAAAGAAGAAATTTTGCTCCACAACTCTGGCTTTAACTTACTCCTAGAGAAGATTAGTTTTGAAATAAACCTAACCATTTTCATCACTATCGGAAAAAGGGGATAAATGCTTAATAAAGAATCTGCCTTTCAAGTAGCGAAGATTGGTCAATAAAGGGTTTCGATCGATCCTGAGATTTCAGTTTCTAAGAAATCTATGTTATGTTCAAACCTTTCATGAATCACTGAAAGGCACAAACAGATAGGAATCTGAGGGCAAGGTATTCGGCTAGAATCCATTTTTGCAATAAAATGAATTTGAGGCAAGAAGGCTGCACATAAAATCCAAAATCGTTAAAGTACTGAATAGGATTTGAGATCTAAAAATGAGCGATGCTGATAAGAAAATTGACGTAATTTCCTTAATATCGAAGCATAAACTTGCATTGAATGGCATCTCGCAATCCGTCCAAATTACACTTCTAACTATTTATCCCAATATGAAATTTTATTCTAAGAAATACATTTGAATCAGGACGAAAATCTTTCATTTTAAGAGCCTGAAAAGCCAAGAAAGAATGTTATCCGAAGAAAGGAGGTAACTGAGTTGGGAGCAATGATTCCTCTTCTACTTCTGAACGACCATGTCAAGAATTCTGTCCATAGTTCCTGTGAACAGGGATTAAAGAAGAGAAACCTGGGCCTGCTCTAAATGGGATGCGATGATCATTCAGTTAGAATGCAAGCACTTTTAACTGAACTATGGGATAAATATTACGACCTAAAGCACACTGCACTGGATAAATAATAGTTCCACAACTAGGTTTCATCATAGTAACTCACCAATAGTTCAAGAAAATCAAGATCTGATATATTTTGAGACCTCAGAAATTCTAAAGGCAAAGAAATTGCGGAAACTAAGCTAAGGAAAATGGATGAACAACTCTGGATATTGTGTCGCTAATCCTCGCACATACTAATCAGAATAAAGATAGAACATGAAATCTCATATTGACGCTATCGATGACAAACCATAAAATGTTTATGGGACTGATATGTCTTCATGCACACATGTGAGGTGCCATACTCAACTAAGTGAGATGAATGACCTGAAGGAATCTGAATAGTCCAAATCTGCTGAGCATTACAGGTCTGGAATTTCCTCTATAAGTTTGTAAAACTAGATTTTGAGTGCTTATATTACTTTATAAGCTGGACTCCAAAATGGCTACTGGAAAAACAGATCTGTAATGAGAACCAGTCACAATAAAAATGAAAATAATAAAAGCAATTTGAAGTTGAGCTGGACTTGTCTATCGGGTGAAATAAGGTCTGTACATATATCGATAATAATATAGCACGGATGTTTTCAACGACTTACACAGCAAAGTTACTGATCTAATGAGGATTGAAAATTGGATAGTAATTGCAAATAACTTCTTCCAGGTTGGCTCTGTCTAAAATTTTGACCATCTGCCTGAAAATACTGAGATTTCCATACCGGCTACACTTCATGGAGTGGGGATCCCATGCCACTCAATCTCATGCATAAAGGTTAATCCATGGTGAGAAAATAATTGAAAATTTTATTTTCAATGCACCTTTCAGAAGAAGCTCAAGAAGCCTCAACAAAGTTTTAGCCAATGCAGAGAATTCTGGAAGCAGAAAATGTCTCAAAATCTACAAGATATTATGGGTAATATCTTAGCCAGTTTGATTCAGGATTCAAACACTGAGACTACAGTGTTCTTACTAAATGACTAGTTGGTTCACAAAAACTGAACAGGCTGTCATTGACTGTGTCACTGAAGATAGCTCTTACAGATTTTGGATGCTGCGGGAAGAGGCCACAATTGAAATAAGGTCTCTTAGATGGATTGTGTTTAAGATGTTGCGTTCTTAGAAGAAATAAAACCTGTGATGGAAGTCAACTTGATGACGTTGGGCTATTCACGGTATCTTCAATAGCCTTGGGATCTTTAATTAAGATTGCTTTTACAAACAACTTTGCCTGAATCAAAAATGAATGTGAATATGCAAATCACAAGCAGGTGGGAAAAGCTGAAATGAAGGAGAGGTCAGGTAAACCAGCCTGAGAGCCAGCAGAGAGGTCGAGTGGTTCTGAGTGCCTGGCAACTGTCTGACAGTTGGAATAACTGCCACCACATAAGCATGAGAATTAATAGCTATCACACTCCTGTGAAGTTAGAAGTCACATACCCCAATGCGATATCAGCAGTAAGAGCTTCAGTTAGTTTATTACTGGTAGATCGAGCTAAGAGCATTTAGGCATTATCTGTGAGCTCAAGAGACTTGTCAAGTTATATTAGCAATTAGCTTCAATAAAATACAGGCAGGTTCACCGTCTCGATTGACTATTGACTTTTATTATAGTTTAATGAGTCACATGGCACAAGAGGCGAATAGGAATGAATCTGTGATGTTTTCCAAGCAACTAAAAATCACTCATTTAAGAATTTATAGGTTTACATGCTATTGTTGTATTTTGTTATAAAATTTACTATTTATAACTATTTTGCTGTTATTTTAATATTGGCTTTATATTTTAGTTGAGACAATTGCCAAATTTATGCTCAGGAATCTAATATTTTAATTTTGTTAAAATTGAATAAAGTACATTAACACTCACTCTATGACTTTGTAAATTAATTAAGTAAAACCAATGGATCTATTATATTACGTTAACTCAGATTGATCATAAAAAGTAGATTTTTAAAGTCTAGTTTTATTGTTGTATCATTTTGCTCATAAAAGTCACAGCACAGATACAAAAATATAATTGCAATATTTCGTCAACTGACAAAAATTATTCATTACTTTCATCCAAATGTTTTGATGGAGTAATGGTTCATAAAATATCCTCACATCTTCCGATTGTGTCATTTAATCTAAATTTATTAGAGGAAAGTTTTGCATGGATCATGCTATAACAGGTAAGAAAATCCATCAATATTCTCAGATATATTTGAAAAAGAAAACAAAGATTTCATTTAATCTTTTCACTTTAAATTGATTCTAAGGCATCTAGTGAATAACTAATATTTAATATGAACAAACTCATTTCAACATTCTAAGTATTATCTCATCAGGCATCACTTTATAATAGCTTTAGGAGACTAGCTGACAAAAACTACACTTCTACCTACTCCTGATAGGCTAGAACCTTTAAGTTCTAAAGGTTTACAGTCCAGGAGAATATTCAATTAGAAAGACTATGCAAAGTAATTGAGAGAAGGATATATATAGCAGATAGCATATATAGCCTTGATCTCCGCACAATAGCACCACCTTTATTTTAGTCAAACTTTGTTTGATTAAAAATCTTTTCTCATCTATCATTTTGCTTAATCAAAGCACTTGGCTCCTTTGACACTTAAATGTGAAAATTATTTTCTACTTTTTCTTACTCTTTTCACCTCATAAGAGTAGGATTTTTAAGAAAAATTATATTTGTATACTCATGGAATGATTGTTATAAAGTAAAACGCCCATGTTAATGGATTGAAACTATTTCCAGTTCATTCAAAATTATGCATGTGATGGAGATCCTGGCAGACACTCAGTCAAAATATTCACTCAGATCTTTCATACCAGCTGTTCTTAGCTTAAGTCACGACATGATTGCACTAACGTCAATTTTGAACTTCAAACCAGATGGATAAGACATGATTCTCACTCTTAACCCTATCAAAGGAGGATGAGGATGACAACTGGAGCTATGCATTATTCATCTTAACGCTCACTTATTCCCACCATCAAGATCTCTGAGAACTCAAATTGATCACTCTTCAAGACTTTAAACAAAATTTATACAAGAAATAAATAAAACACATTTGCTTTGAAAAGAATTTCCACTGTATTTTGGCCTTGGGAGGTTTACTTTTAGAATATTTGAAAAAGCTGATCCTTGATTCAAACTGGCGTTGTTTCAATGAGATCAGTCCAAATGCTGATCACAAAGGATCTAATGAATAAAGCACCCAAGGCAAGTTAACCTGTCAATACCTGATATCCACCCCTGCTGGTTAGGTGGAGGGAAGCCTGGGATGCGAGCCACGGCACATCATCCCCATCATACGCACTGACCCAAAATATTGAATGGTTGCCACACAGCCCCAAAGCAGCCTGAGGCACAGTAGCTAGCACCAGCCGACCAAATGCCTGAATGATAGTTATGTTCATGCCAAAATGAATAACTGGAAAACCAAAACAAGTTTAAGCTCAAAGCCATAGAGGAAAGAACTTTAATGTAATACTTCATTACAGGGAAGATAGATAATAGCTGAAAGAAGCAAAAGAACTTTGAAAAGTGCAGGAATGGAACTGGAAGCGTGCTCAAACTTTTATATTTGTTCCTAGCATTCTGGTTCCAAGTGTTCCATCTCATTAATACCTGACTGAACTAAGACAGATAATTACAAGAAGACTACTTATAGACCAGGATGCCATCCAGCCATCCAAGAGACTGACAGCACTTGATCTCCTCCATTTGAAAGTTAATGGCTAATAGTGATAACTCTTAAATAAAACTTACTAGAACATGCCTTTTACAAAACCATTTCAACTGAATCATTTTATAGCTTCTACTATCTCATAATCTACTAGGACACTCACAAAACATCTTATAAAAATAAAGATTGAAAACGTTCAAATTCTCTTATATAAGTTACAGAAAATTTTAGCCTCCTGAAAGACGAATCCTTAACAGAAATGCAGATTTTTCTTTATACGACTTTAAACTCTGATGAGGAGTGACTATAAGGAAAGCGCAAGTCCAGCATTCCATGCTAATTATATTTTGAGATATTTGTGGTGTTATACAACATAAACAACAAACAGCATATAAAACAACAAATGGGGAATCACAAAAGCTTTAAGAAGAAGAAAGGTGAGATATCCTTTTACTAAATTATTAAATTACTAACTGAAATGCTATGGCATTAAAGCAAACGTAAACGAGAAGGACACACATTATTTGAAGAAGCTAAATTGAAACAAATGATAAATTAGGCTAAATTATGGAATACACTGAACTGGGTTCAAGTGTAATTAAACAACTCATAATAAACTATTGAAGGAATATACTTTAAACTAAATAAATGGAAATAAACTGAAAGCAACGTACATTCTTACCTTTTATCATGGAAAAATTGCTAACGACATACTTCATGTGTACAAGAGATAAGACAGTCCTGATGGTGCTAACCTTCCCAGAAACATTGTACCCACCTAAATAAATCTTTGATCCCAAGTCCATAATTACATGCTCTATACACAAACATCTGGCAGATATGTTTCATTCTACTAGCTGATCCACTCCTATCCTGAACGACCAGACCAACTCGAACTTGAACACACATGAAGAAAACATGGAAAAGATCTCCAGGCCATTCCAGCAAGCTTGAAGAGGCCAATGAACTGACACATGAAGAAGGCACAGAGGCCTTGATGAAATGTAGACAATTTAAACTTGGCTCAACGAAATCAAAACGGCCAAAGATCCATTAATGTTTCAGCAATGTCTAAGGACTGAAGAATGTCTCATACTGATTATGAACTACAAAAATTGACATCTTTTAGTCTAAATGTCCGATATCCAGTTCCAAGACCCTGATGACTGCAAGAATCCTCCATGAAACTTTTGCCGAACAGATTCTTTTCTGGCATTCTTTATATTTAGTGCGAAAAACTGGTTCTCACAGAATCTGAATCTCCTAAACTGAACCTTTGTAATAACTCACTGAATAAGATAGATTTATCACTATGCTGGGTACATCTTTTTAGTTTTGAATATTCTCGCAGACATAATGTCATTGAATCTGTATGCCCAAAATGAACGCTTGGTCTCTAATCTGGCTGAGGTCAGAACCATGATTCTAGTGAACCCACTGTCTCCGAATCCAGAGACTACTGATTAATACATATATGTGTGAAAAGTAATTCGATATATACTAGATCAAAAATAATTAATATAAATAAATATTAAGGAAAAAGCAGTTAGTTAATAAACTAGGATGCACCAATTGCATAATAAGAGATTTGAAAATCAGGTGAAAACATAATAGTGGCAACCTTGAGAATAGAACTTATGCACAGACAGCACAGCTGGCTGGAGTGCCTGACTTGTTTATCTTGATTCCTTGAGCATCAGCTGCAATAGGTGGTCCTGGTAGATATTACCACATGGAAGAAAAGAACTTTTATGGAAGATGCAAATACGGCGAAGAATATCGAACAAGAAAGACTCAGCCCAAAATAGACGCCCCAGATTTGAAAGGATATGAATTATAATATGCTAATCAGCACATCTGATGATAGCTGTTTCCACGCAGCCATCTCCGTGCATGTAGAGGCTGGCTACTAATGGAAAGCATTGTGCACACCCAGGACCTCAGTGGACTGTGCACTGGCGACCTGTCCATAGCGGATCATGCAGGTTCTCTATGTTGAATCAGTTAACGCGTTAAAATGAAACCACAATCTAATTTCACGGGCATTAGTCCGAGAAATTAGTGTAAATTGACTGATCCTAAAGGACGCGGAGATATATCCGATGAGACCAGGAAACCTTTCCAGTAGACCCAGGGAGTTCCAGCGTGAACCAGACGGAACAGATATATTCCTTAGATTCCCGAGAACTGACCTGAAAACTTCAGTGCGCATATGAGATACTTAATCCCTGAAATGCATCATTCTTCCATTGTTGAAAGTACCGACCGCCATTTAAAACAAAACGCGATAAACGACCTCCTACGCGATCCAGATTCTGCCAGATCATTTCTTTATTGATAGTCCTCCATAAAGAGGCGCGACTGAAGAATGAAGTCCCATATCCCGAGGAAAGCGCACCGATTTTCGATTTTCCAGTTTATATTATATGCATATAAGAACTGAAAGGTGGAGGAGGCATCTAGATAGCTAAAATCCCACCCCTATCGATATCCGATCCATGACGGAAGACCGCATCCAGAAATGACTCAGAAGAAAGACCCGACCAGCGCGCTGGCGATTAGGCCGAAAATATAGTAAGTCCCCATCCCAGTGAATAGTAGTCCAGGTCGAGATCCTGATTTATTATCACCATCATCATTTAAAGCGGCCATGAGAACAGATAGCCTCCCGAACGATCTGAGACCGAAACCGAACTGTTCCTTAAACCGATCCTCTCATCCTTCCCCAGGTTTGCGTAAAACGGTAACCATCCTCCGAAACCGGTCTGATCCCTTATCCCTTCTCCCGACCCTTCGAGACACCAGATCCATCCCCGAACCCTATTCTCCTAATTCATTTCGTTTTCTTTAAGATTTCGAGAACGTAGCTTATCCGAGATAAACCTGTAGGAACATATGGGCGAGAGGCGGTCCTGAGACGATTAGCATTGATTCCTTCTGATTGATCCATGCGAACCCACGGCATTGCCGAGTAAGACATATGGATAGATCAGAGCGAAGTTTTCCCGATACGATCCAGAGATCGATCAGTGGCCATTGAAAGGGGAATCATAGATTTAGTGCACATAGATTAATCCATTTCGAGATTCTTCCATAAGATCGAAGATCCCTGATAGAATGACCTGAATATTGACCGACCGAGATTGAAGACCCGATTTCAGACTACATTCATTCTTATCTGCAAAAGATTTATTCTAGATTATTAATACTCTTAGAAAAGATTTCAAATTATCATTTGTGGTGAAGTAAAATAATATCTTCTTTAAAATATTGAAACTTCTACGTTATTAAACAATATCCAGTGCCTAATCATAATTCAAGATCAGAATCTCTGTCCACATTTTACCATCACGCATCATATAAAGAATTAACAGCCCAAAAGAGACGAATCATATACCTTAATTATAAATTTGTACCTTTAGACTAACTTAATTTTAAGTTCTTCACCCACATTTAAATTTTGGCGTTATTCAGGCTGCATTGGCTGGAAGGAACTGCTTATAATATAAAATTATGATTGGGCATAAAATATTAGAATGATAAACCAATCATGGAAAATATAATCTAATTCCATGATTCTAAAGAATAGGTGAACTTTATGTTTCTGAAAACAGAAAATAACCTCCATACAGCTAACATCACTTTGTATCAATAAACTAGTTGAAATTAGAATGTGGTTTTAAACTATAAATTTCATCCATAATCTTTAAAAGTTCATTTGTCTTTTGGGATGAGATAATATGCATAATTTCACCTTCAGAAATAACAAGCACTCTCAAATTATTCTATGAGAAGAATACCTAAGAGTTTACTACAAGTTGCATGGGAAATACACTGGCGTTCAAAATTAAGAGAATCTTCCGACTTGGTCGATTATCCTCAGAACCACTGGGCAGATCTAGTACTGAAATTTGGTGCACATAGGATTCTGATGTAATAAAAATATCTAGCAGTTATACACTAATGTGCATGATCGCATGCCACACTCTATAGAGCCACAAGGGAATGAAATTGTGGAATAGATCAAAGAAAATGGGTTGATAGGGAAATCCCTCCTTAGCAGAAAATACAGACTCACACCAGATTTTATTGAAATATGGGATGAGGTTCCTGGGCAATTGGTCCACTTGTCTGAAACGGGCTGCCTCAGGTCTCTGGATGGTCTCTTTGAAGGCCTATAATTGCAATCATCCTCCCAAAGCGACACCCTCCTATAGGACTGGAATATGGAGATCACACAATGTGTGCATCCGGCAACTCACTCAGAAATCTGTCGACCAGATGAGCCTATGTGACTATGCGTTGTCATCCATTAAAAGAAATTGAACTCAAGAAAGGTGGATAATGTCTGCCTTCCTATATCTCCCAAGAGTCGCAAGGCCTTTCAAAGATAAGAGTGTGTACATCCAAAAGGATGCCTGCCCAGACCATTAAGCCTCCGCTGCCGTAATGGTAGATTTCTTGGGCATTGGAGGGCAAGTAGTGGGTCTCTGGTTCTCTCCATATGAAAGAACGGCAAGAATCACTGGTTAGGCTGAACCGGTACTCATCAGTGAAGAGAACGGTCGTCCATTGATCCATGCTCCAATCTCTAAGATCTCTGCACCATTTTAAGCGGACTCTCCTGGTTGCAGAACTGAGTGGAACTCAAACAACAGGTCTTCTTACAAATAATCCTCTCATATGAAGTCCTCTGGAAACAGTCACCCTTGAAACTCGGGTTATTGTGGTTGCATACAACTCATGCGGCCACAATACCTGAGAATCTGTAGTATCCATGTTATGCTCGCTGTAATGGACAAATGGTGATCTTCTCTGGCCGTCAAGGCCCTTTAACGACCTCGCCTAGGCTTTCTCTTGATGGATCCGATATACTTAAACTGTTTCCATAAGTTGGACACGACGCTGGGCGTTAAATCGAATTTTCTGCTAATCTGGATTTGAGACTGACCTGCTAATAACTTACCCACAATTCGTCACCTCATTTCATCATCTAAACGTTGGTCGTTACTCACTTTTACTGTTTGAATTTTAATTTAAACGATTGCTGCAAAAATAAGGAATTCTGCAAAATGCGCTAGCGATCGAAATACGGATTTTAGCACACACACTTATAAATCCTGCTTTTCGACTAGTTCCGCCCCCAAACACGTATATTTTTACATATTCGACGTACAAGATTTGAATCTTTGTTTCGAAACAGTATTTTTACATTTCGTTCAATTCTTTTCCTGAAATTCTACAAAATATGCAAATTCTCTTAATTTTGAACACCAGTGTACATTTTTATACTTCAAATATTCATACATTTTTAAATGAAGTTTTTCTACAAACTTATTTAATCAGATTTCAGTCTTTTATTTTTGAAATAAACTTCAACGGAAAAAATGATTTAAAAAGAGCTTAAAATGTCTTGATGTAGCTTTTAGAGTTATTCCTTAAACAGTCAATCGCTTAGTAAAAATGTTCATTCTTTACATCTTTTTTTCCAAACTCTTACAGTTTATAAACTTTGCTTCGCTACAAAATGTGATTTGCTTTTACAAAACTCCTCTACAGAGCTTTTTAAAAATATTGTTATCAAAAACTGTAAGAAATTCAAGAAAGCTACAAGTAGTTCGCTTTGTGTGTATCCATTTCTCTCTAACTATTTTCAACTCTTCGAATAACAGATACAAGCGCAAGCCATATCAAGGTTCGAGTTTTAGAAATTTAAATTGACACATTAGTACACATCTATTAAAATTAGTTACCAATCAACAGGAAAGATACGCATGTTGTCTAAATGTACTCGCAACTAAGAAACGAGCAAGATAACAGGATTCTGATTGACTTGCACATGTTTGAAACGTAGACACCAACAATGCATTTTTGGATGTTGTATGTTTTTGTTTGATATTGTTAGAATGAATAGTTTTAAATGGGATGCATGGTGACATTAGATATACATAGTGTAACTGAAATTAGCATGTACAACAATGAATAGAATTTCTTGCACATATTAAATATTGAAACTATCAAAGAGAAAACAAAAGATAAACACTAAGAAAATGTTTCAGTTCAATGTAGTTTCTAAATTATTTAGAGACCATTAATAAATTTTATTTTTATTCAAATTCATAAATTCTAAATGAAACAAAAATATAAATGATTTGCTCATTTGAGTTGAAATTGAATGAAATACTGTGACACCCATTTCATTTCACTGTTAATACACTAAGTATTTTTAAAAAAAATTATGAATTATACATTTTAATAAATACACACAGTAAAAATATATCGATAAAATTTAAAATGCCGTGTTAATTAAAAGATTAATAATGTTACATTAATTGAGAGGTCATGAAAATTTTACAGCGTGCATGCTACAAAAAAAAAAAAAAAAAAAAAACTGCCAGCATTTTGTAAACTTTCATATGAAGAGCACCCTAAGAATATTTTTAATGTTTGATTCTTGACATAGCACTTTATAAAGTTTCTCGCTTGTTAGTTAACTTGCAGTTACTAACAGTTTCAGGGGAATGAAACTGAATTTTATGTTTTTAGGAAAAGTGGACATTTTAGCCTGCGACCAATTTTATTCAATTACGCTTCAATCAAGAAACTTTTATCAAACAAAATATCATCATTTGGGCCAAGATGATCCTTTGAAAGAAAAATTCTTGTCTGATAGTTTTAAGGCAATGTGATAGAGAGCGTAATAGTTTTCATAATCTAACTTCTTAAGTACTGGTATTTGGATGAAGACCATGTCATTTGCTGCAGTAAAGGCTATTTGGTTTTTGAATTGAAAATTTTGTGCAATTAACTATAATTCCATAATCTTTATTTTCCAACGGAAATATGTTTGGCACTGTTTCAGAAAAAGTACCATTCAAATTAAATATGGCCCAACAGTTTCAGTTTCTCGTAAAGAACAGTCTTTACGAGATTAGCATTTATGGAAATTGTTGCGATGGAAATTTCGAATATAGTTTCTAGGAATTTGTTTAAAATGCATGTCCTTAATTTCCCGAAAAACAAGGAAAAAATATTCCGAAAAGTGGCAAGGTTGTATTTCGGGTAGACAATATATTTTCAATGGTTAAAAATTTATCTACGACACTAAAAAATCTTTTAGAACTCAAACCTATTAAGGTTTTCAAATGAGAATATCCAATAATTTTGCAATGTATTTCTTTTTTTGAAAAATATCTTTCTGCTTTTTTTTTTCAATTAACCTTTACAATATGCAAGCTTATCCGAAAAAGAATGGAAAACGTTGGTCTTAATCATTACATAATTCATCCTATCCCTGTTATTTTAAGAAAATTTTTAAGTTGCACATAATTTAAAACTGATGGTAGATTTGTCATAGCACATAAATCCACAAAATTTAAAAACTTGGATTTTCTTTCAAAATTACATTATTAATCACTCATTTATATAAATATGTCAATATAAATTTTATACCAAATAAATATTTAAAATATATACCTTATAAAGACATAAAATAAAATTTAGAAAATTTCGTGTTTCATAACGGTTGAGTAATTAGAAGATATTTTTAAAAATTTAAATTTTGTAAAATATGATAAAAACAATTCCCTAAGAAATCTTGATGATAGATACGATATTTACTTCACAACTAATAAATGTTCAATATCAGTTACAAAAGAGTTACTGGCCCATTCCTTTCCTCATTTCTGCAAAAATGATGAATTTTCAGAATTTGAGTGTTATAAATATATTATAAAGGATATTATAAAGGATATTGTAAATAATAATATATATAATATCCTACAATGTAGTTATGATCTAATTCCATTTTAGATTTTCTCATCTTGGGATATATATTCCTTAAACTACAGATATGGATTTTGTTAATTTAGTTTTTGTTGTATATGTATTGAAATTACTTAAATTGCACTTCTCGATACTAAATGTAATGAAAAATATGTTATAAACAGAAATTGTAAAAAAAAGTAAGAATCTAAAAATTTCTCCCCCAAAATAATGATTTTAGTATGATTCTAAGGTTCTTTGCTTTTGCATATTGCATTTCTAATTATACTGATAATCTAATCTACAAATGCCTGCTAAATATGTTAAAAACAATCTCCTAAGGCTATATCACACACGCACAAAGTATAGATAGTAAATTGCTGACTTACTCAGCAGTTACAGAGCATTCAGAGCTTGGCTAAAGTCATCCGATCCCTTTCTTCGTATCTGTAAAAGAGTAATCCATCGAAGTCGGTATACTTCTTATCGTACAATGTAATAAAAACTCTATTGGTTGGAGTGTAACATTTATAAATGAATAGATTTCTAATTATATAAAATATTTTGTTAAAGAAAATTTCAGGCACTGATTCTATTGTCTATTACTACATAATGATTTGGACGAAATTAAATTTTACAGTAAAATTATAGAGCTTATGTTTTCATTAAAATTTAAAACTTAAACCCACATTGATCTGTTTGGTCTCAGTAGCCTACTCTCCGCTGGCAGTGTTTCCGTCGAATCATGGGTTTGAGACCTGATGCCACTAATGACCCACCTTGTGAGGGGGCTGATGTATGTTGAGGACCCAAGTACTCCCGTTGGCATGGTTTGGAAATGGAAGTGTTAACTCAGGTGTCGTCATCGTCATTTGACCGTGGCTCAAAATTATGAAATCCGTTACTATAAGGCTTTGTGTTACTTGTAAGTGAGACGTAGAGAAGCAATCAACTAAATCAATAAAATATATTTTTGTTAACGTTAATTAGAAAGACATTCATTTGCTCAAAATAATTCACACAGTATTTCTGAAATTTTAAATGTTGTACTTGTGTTTATAAAAAGAATTGAAAATGAAGTAGTTAAAAGGTACTTATCTTTCGTTTAAAAATCATCAAGGACATCTATTTGTTCCTGGATTGTTATAGAAGTATTTCTTTCCTATAGAACACTTCGCATAGATGAAGGTTTTGAATATATAAATTTCGAAGTAAGTTGGTTTAAGTTGTCGACTATTGATGAATGGTTGATAACGAAAACATTATTTTTTTAATGATCATAGCACAAGACTGAAAAGCAAGCAGATTTAAAATCTATTCAGCGTAATTTATGTATCTAACCTACCAGCAAAGAAATATTTACAAGGGAAAACCAAAGAACGTTTTGATCCAATAATATGCTTTTGTTTTAGTATTATGATGCTTATAGGCATTGCAATAAACGATTTATTGTATGGTAGTAATTGCAGACTGAAGAAATCTTGCAAAGATAAGCAAGTGAAATCATTAGAAATTACGCACGTTACACTGAATTCCAAATTGATATTTGATTGTACACCAGTTGAATGAAGCCTGTAGCAGCAAATACCCATATCACATGACATAAAGTCACCAACAATTATTCTGCAACTAAATATATCAATATATTTTTCCTAAAATATATATCTGTATTATTTCTTTTCTGTAATGTTATTTTGTTACATCTTCCGTGAGAAAATTTTGCATTTTATAAAAATTATTTTATTTACATCCATTGTCACTGATTCACGCTCAGAATGTTCCGGGCGCATTACATTCAGTTTTGTTATGACGAATCATTACTTAGGCAACGTAATGTAAACTGTGAGTTGTCTGCAGAATTCGTAAACAACTTGTTCGAATTCACGTTCGATTTACTCCGGAGAGCAAACCGAGGCAATCTTTGTTGAATAATAATTTGAGCGATCTGAGTCCTGATCATTTGAAATAATTTTTATGATGTACAAGGCAGTAATTTTAATTGGAGGACCTCAGAAAGGTACATCTTATCTATACTTAACAATTTGCCTTTCATGAACAGATTTTTTAAAATTGCCGGATAAGTAAATTGAACGTCTTTTGAAAATATTGTAATTAATTTTATTGTTCTCGGAAAGTATTTATTTCAAATTTGAGAAATAACGTTACAAAATGTGATTTCTATATATTATTTATGATCTGTCACATGAAATATCAAAATATGCACTTTTAATAAAGTTAGTCATGAAATTTGTGTATTACAGGTACAAGGTTTCGTCCCCTTTCATTTGATATCCCCAAGCCATTGTTTCCTGTTGCTGGTGTTCCTACTATTCAACATCTGGTTGAAGCATGCTGCAGAATTCCAAATCTTCGAGAAGTATTACTGATAGGATTTTATCAAGCCGATGAATCAATAAATCAATTTATAGCATCAATGATGAAAGAATACAACATAAATATAAGGTATGACTTTACTAAACAATATTTTGTAATTTTTTATGTAATGTGCAATTATAGAAATATTCTAAATAAATTATATAAAATAATTTCAATCTGAATCAGTACATCATAAATCATTTTATTTGATAATCTTATTTCATGTTTACTTTTTGTCGTGACAAATAATTTCCTTTTTAAAATCTTTACCAACGTAAAAGGAAATGCATGTTTTTTCAAATAATTAAATTATAAATGCTAATATGATTTTACATTTTTCTACATTTGTGAAGTTGGAAATTACAAACTCCTCTTGAATACCTTTTCAATATTTTTGATTAATATCATAGCTTAGTATTTCATGAAAGACGGATCTTGAGATTTTAAAGTACGATCATGTGGCAAAAATGGTATCTGATCATTGATGAAATTGAATCTTGAATTAACCTAACTATGTGTAGCATATTTTTGCACTAGTAAAAACTTATTATTATTTTTTTTTTATCATCTTAATTTAAAACAATACACCATAATTTTAAATGAAAATTTTCTGACTATATTACAACATTTTAAAATTGTGTTTTGAATACATTAAGAATGTTAAAATTTGTTACTATAAATATATTAATGCATGTTGATGTATTTATTGAAAACATTTTAAGCTATCAAAATTTTTGGAAAATTGTATTTTATCTTTTATGTTGAAATTATTGAAAACAACAACAATAACCACCACCCAGTAACGACTCTTAATTCAAAATATCTGTTCAAAAAATCTAGATAATATCAGGATATAAAACTTAATTTAATATATATATATATTACTGGTGTATTGAAAATTCAATTGGAGTTGGAAGAGGAAAATTCGTAGCATAATATTTTAACAATGCATTCAGGAGGGAGGGATTCAGTTTTTAGCCTCACACATCAGGATTTTTGTTTACAATAATATGTGTAAAATTATAAAAATGAAACAGATTTTTGCCTTGAATATCCTCTCCTAACAAATTATCCCAAAATGAGCCATAGTCCATCTATTTGAAGACTCAAAAATCATTATATTAAAGTTATATTGATGTATTAGAATAAATAGACTATAATTAACTGCAAAGGACAATAACCTTTATTGCTTCACATCCCTTACAATTCAGTCAATTAAAGCAACTGTTCTGTATTTCTTAATAGAAACATTACTTAAAATTTTTAGGATCATTAAATTCATTTAAGTATTTAATGATCATTTACAACTTCCAACCCTTAATTTTGTGAATGTGGAATGATATAAATGGAAATTGTTAAGATGTTTTTGACAACATTTACTTGAAAGAATCTTATGCTATAAAGTATGTTTAGTTATAAAACCAATATTCTCAATTGTTGTTTGTGAAAATAGATTACAAAGCAAAAGTGGCATTGGAATTGTGTTTCAATAAGTATTTTGAAGACATTACATTTTTTGTTCTATTAATTTAAAAGAATCTTACCTTAATATTAAACACTGTAAAATAGAACATGGATTTAAGTACCTGAAGACAGACCAATTAATTTTTATAATGATAATTAAATTTCATTAATCACTTGTCCTTTCTGAAACCTTTCATGTTATGATATCGAGATCGATAGGAGGTCAGTGTTGTCGTAAAGTGAGGTCATGTTTATCATTTTTTTTATTAAAACATTACGTTCTTTAGATAAGTACAGGAATCATGATCCCCTTCCCAGCTACCCTAGTGATCTTTTTCTTCCTTATAGGGTTTACCTTCTTTGGTAAACATGGGTGACATACTCGTAGATATCTTAGCAATCCTTCCCTATTTTCAATCCTGCTTCTTGTCCACCAATTTTTACATTTTTCTAATGTTCAGAACACAGTTACATATGGTCTGGCACAGCATAACCATATATGGCTATTGCTCCATTGACATTCAACTGTCACTTGTGTGTTTTATGGGAGATATACAAGAACGAGAAACATACCAGAAAAGAAAATCTAATCTTTAAGAATGGCTCATTGAAATTTAAGGAAACCAAGTACTAGATAAACAAATGAGTTGCATTAAAGTGAAGTATCGAGTGTCCCTTAGTGATTTTGGTGAAAACATGACTACTTAGAAAACAGGTTGCCAAAGTAGCGATATATAAGTAGTAATGTCATGATGACATCAAAAATGAACAATAAACCAAAATGAAACTAACTAGCATAAAAATGTGCAAATTTAAACACTATTAAATGAGAGGATTAAGATCATAGAAATTTTATGGAAAAATTAACACAATATTTAATCATAAATAATTTCAAACAATAATAATAATTATAAATTATAATTATAATAAAAATAATTTAAATATAATTATGAATTATTATAAATAATTATAATTATGAATTATTATAAACACTAAGAGCTATAAATTATAAATAATTATGATTTTTGTAATAATAAATTATTTTTATAAGTAAATATAAGTATATATAATTAATAAGTATACATTATTATAATATATGTAATCATAAATATTTATCAAATTTTTTTTATAGATGTAATAAAGTTAAGTATTTATTACTTTAATTATAATTATTATAATACATTTTAATTATTTAAATTTGTATACAAAAATAGACAATAAAGAATAAAATAACTAATTTAAATTTATTTTAAAAATTTAAATTTAATGTAAACAACATATAGTAATGTTGTGCTGTAAAATTATGTAAAAAAAATGACTTTTCATAATAGTTCAACCAAAGAGAATAAATTCATACATTCATTCCAAATTGAATTTTTAACCTTTTTTAAAATGAAATTTTTATCCATGCATCTGTAAAACATGCATTGTACCCTTTCACTCCAAATCATAAAAAAAAGCATAAACCATACTTTACAGACATACTTAAAAGAACATTTAAAGAAACCCTCCACCCCCTGCAGGCTCCTTATTTTTTGGGGGGGGGGGAGGAAGCCAAAAGAACTATATAATGTATTTATAAAATATATATCTTGCTCTTTTTTTAAAAAAATATGTTCCACTTTTACCAAATAGCTGTCAAGAAAGAAAACACTTGAGCTATGTAGAAATTTCTCAAAAGAAGAGTTATCAGGATTACCAAAAATGAATTAGCCAGATTGAAATCATTATCATACCCAAAAATCGCCAAGGTACACCCGATATTTAACTTAAAGCAATGGGTTATTATCTCTTTAACATACAATTTTATCCAAATCATTTTCATGCTTCTAATTGTTGCATACTACATTTGCAGCTAATCTTAACTCTGTTCATTTTAAAATAAATAATTTTTCCTAATTTTTACTGTATTATTAAGAAACTTGATTATCATGACAAGTGTAACTCATTATTCTTTACTTTGACCTAAAATTATCGTGACAAGTCACTCTTCTCATTTGATGCAAAGAAGAAAATTAACTGCAATCACTTTTATTATTTATTTTTTATTTGAACTTGACTGGTTACAATTAATGATGTAATGCAATCTAGTTTCAAAACAAAAGTAATAGGTGTTTTATTTTGTATGAATGATTTTTCTAATAACTTGTATCAACTTTACTGTCTTATGCAAATGCACTTTTTGCACATCCTGTTGAGCTGGTCCTTTAATTATTTTTCATATAATTATTATCTTCTGACATTTTTGGATTAGAATTGAAACTAGTTAAGCATTAAAAATTATTTAAATCATTCATTTTTTTGTTTGGTTCAAAGTATTTTGCATTCTTTTAAAATAAATAGAATTTAGCGAAGAGGAAATGTTTCATGGTATAATAATTTTTTTTTAAAGTTTTTTTTTATATAATTATTTAATTGTATAAATTTCTGTAATATTTTATTTATACTGTTGATGAAGGACATAATTTTCAATCATATGCTTAGTTCATTGAATATTAATTAAAGAATGTTTATTTCTTGTGAATCAGTATTTTACATTTTTTTAAAATCATAGATTTAACAGTACTTGTGCATTATAGAGGCCTATTGTGTTATGCAAGTGCCATTGTGAGAACCTTACATCTGAAATACAATAACAGTAGTTGCTGCATATAAATATTAATTCAAAAAATAAGTAGTTATTTTGTAAATAAATTATGATGTTTTGTGATTTATTAAAATCTGAATTTTTCTGATAGTAAAATTATTTACTTTTAATGTTCGTTTTAAAAACAATTTTTTCTATCATTCTATTATTTATACAATTTTTTTAAGTCTCTGAAATTACTCTGATATTGAAACTTTAGTTTCAATTCAAATTAATTTTTGCTTTCATTTTTTACTGTATTCATTATGATGCATGCATGTATCACATTTATTTTCAGAGGATTTAGTGCAGTTATGTTTAAGGAAGATATTCAAGGATGAGAGGCACAATTAGAAAATATCTTGTTTCCCTAAAAATTAGATCTAATCTTATATAAATTTTTGCTGTGAAAGATACATTATTGCTTATATTCTGCAGATATTTTATTTATTTATTTATTTTTTTTTGCACCATAAGTAATATTTATTCATGTTTAAGAATTATATTTATTTTTATGTTTTCATGATGAACACATTTATTGTAATATAGCCATATCCTTTTTTTTTTGGAACATCATTATAAAGCTCCAAACCTCTAATTTCAGCATGAATTTTTCATTACTCTTATTTCCTGTAAGCCCATTGGCCCTAACCCTTCATGTCATGCTATCCTCAAAGGAGCTGTTTTTATTCATGTAACCTGCTTGTAGAGCATGGGTTAACACAGCTGTTTATTCCATTCTGCTAACCTTTCCTTTTTTTTTTGTCTTCCTACCTCTTTGCTGTACAAAACACAGGCTCTCCAATGTCCAAGAATGTCCCTAGTACTTGATCCTTCAGTTTATATAAAATTGAGGAACAAAATTATTGGCCATAAGCACTTAAAAAACTTGTTAATCCTTTCATGGGCATTAAGTCTGTCTTGATGATCTTAATTATGATTTATTTTGAGGTTATATGGTGCATCTTAAGAGTATCCTGAAGAATCATGGTAAGGCTTAATTTTTTATTAGGTCTTATGTTCGGGGTAAAGGGTATATATGTTCACAATAATTAGTGAAATTGTTACATGCAAAATATTTTGATAGGAATGACTTAAAAATGTTATTTTTTTAAGTTAAGTAATTTCTTTCATGTTTATTGAAGCTAATGAATATTATATTAATTATTTATTAATGCATTTAATAAATTGTGGAATGTATTAATAAAACTACAAAACCTAAAAAGCTAGATTCTGTCCAAATCTTAGATTTTTTTTTTCTAGTTGATTATCACTTTATTGTTTGAAATTTAAATCCCTCATGTATTGAGATGGTAAATTTGTGTTGAACATTTTGGCCCAAGTCTTAGAAATTTATAAATGTCTTATATCTTTCATATTTTTTCATTGAAATTCTAGCCGATCTCTAAACTAGAAATAAAGGTGTTTCTATTTTTGTTTATTCATGTTATTTTTTTGTTAAAAAATGTAGAATACTCAACACATACATGATCAATTTTTCATTTTATTAAGGCTGTTATAACTGTCACAAAGTCTTTTGAATTTGCACAAAGGTTACTTTAATGTGTAATTGCTGATAAAAAATAACTTACTTTTTAGAGATTTATTTAGAACCACCAGTTTCTAACTTTTAATCTTTCATATATGAAACAGGATACTAAATTAATGTTTTTTGTTTGTGGCTTTAATCCTCTTAATATATTTCTCTTTACAATTTTAAATATTTAATCAGTTTCTGAAAGCACATATTTACTTCTACATGTAAAGCCAATCATTTAATGTCTGATATATATCTATATATATGTGTGTGTGTGTGTATGATATATGATATGATATGATACGATACGACAGGATACGATATGAATTTTTTTAGAGGAATTAGAATAAACAGTAAAATTAACCAATTAATTTTTTGTTTAAAATTTTTTTAATTAAAATTTATCAAAGATTCAAAAGAAAAATTTATGCTTTGAGGGTATGTTTTTTTTCATATTTGTATTTTTTTTTAAATTGGAACATCTTTTATTATGCAGTATGTAAGTGCAGAATGACAGTATCCAAAACTTGTATAGTAAAAATGTTTATTTCAAGAATTTCTTATAAAAATAGTAATATTTTATCATTCAGAGTGTAGTGCATACTATAGTTTAATTAAATTTAAAAAAAAATTCGAGACAATTATGGGTATGAAATTCTTTTAACTATAGTTATATACATTATCGATGTGCATATAATTGTAATCGATTCAAAAATTTAAATTTTACATTTATGTGTAAATTCGCAGGAATTTGAATTCAAAATTTTTATTGATAAACTTAAAATATGCTCAAAGTAAATAACAAAGTTACAATTTAATAAAATGTTTATTATTTTTTTTTAAAAAAAATGTCTTTTTAGTATAAAGGTACTGAATTTGATTTTTCACGAAATGTATTAACTGTTTGTATTTTGGATTGATTTTATTTCCTCATACTGTAGCTAAACTGCTGCATAAAGAAATTTTTTTCAACCTTACAATCCAGATTTTGGAATAAAAATATCTGGTAGGGCATAATAAAATGAGAAATGAGTAAAATGGGCATAGTAGTTTCAAGAACTACATTTCATCAGGAAATTTGTCACACAAGTAATTTGCAACTGTATTTTTTTGTAGTTGGATATTGCCAAATTTTTATTTTTCTTTATAAGAGCTTTTTGTAATGATGAGTGCACAATCATAATATATATATATAT
>BMAW01081402.1:120144-136678 GCA_019974015.1 Nephila pilipes
TATACATATATATATATATATATATATATATATGGCATATATATATATATATAATATATTATAACTCAGCTTTCAAATTAGGAATCTAAGTAAACGCTCCTCATCGGTGGTGGTGCATCAGATATGTCCAGCACAACTGTCGCTCATTTCTTTGGATACAAATGAAGAATTTTCTTTTCGTCAGTTATTAATCGGCCTATGCGTTGATCTTTGTTGTTACAAAGTCCAATAGTAGCAATGCAACTGAACGAAGTACACCATCAACTTCACGTCTAGACCACAGTTTAATCTTGTTTGGCGCAGCATAGTCATATCTGGCTCTTGTGCCAATAAACTTTACATTCACTCACTCACTCACTCACTCACCCGCCCAGTGAAATGTTGCTCTGCCAGCAGCAGCGCCCTTTGGTGGTGAGACATTCTGTGGCCGCGTTCTGTGGACCATAAGTCAAGTTCCGTCTCTCTCTAACTGTCTCTCTCTCTGTCTTTGTATGTATATATATATATATATATATATATATATATATATATATATATATATTTGAAGAAAGCAAACAAATTTTTACAAAATTTGGAAAAATAGGAAAATTAATGGGATATTAAGGGACTGTATTACAAATTTTTGAAAAATTAGGCTCAAAATAGGATACATACAGTCGAACCCGTTAACTCGTGATGGTCGGGATCCATGGTTACTAAACAGCAAGTAACTATAATATTAATATACATTCCAACATCAACATGTATTTTCTGTCTCAAGTTTGAATTTTTTCGACATTACTCCTAAATGTTACGAAAATCTTTATCATTCTTGGAATTTGACGAAATCAAAATTGTTGAAAATGTTTGTAACTCTTAAAATTTGACTTATGCAAATGAGTTAATTTAACTGACAGCGAGATATTGAAAATATCTTCCAAAATATATTCCAAACTGGAACATTTCAATTTCCAAGATATGTTTATTCTTAACCAATCCAAACATTCAAATCTGAAAAAAGACAAATTAAAAGTATTCAAATGGTTGACCCTCTCCTAGCCCCAAACTTTCAAATGCAACTTTGGTTTATTTACTCTTAGTCGGTGACAAAAGTTTTCATCTGCCCTTTTCGATCGAGTGCTTTCAGTCTTCTGTCGTCGTCCCTCTTACCTCTGTCATTCAGACGGTATACTTTCTCCCTATCTTTTTGTTTTCTTTATATTTAATTCTCATTACTTTACTACCTTTTTACTTGGATAGTGATCTGGTTTTTTGACCTTTGCCTCGTTTTTAAACTCTTTCCTTTTCTTAACATTTCGGACTCTTTCTTTTTTAGTTCTCCTTGCATGCTTCGATTTTTATTTTATTTTCTGCTTTTCCTTCGTTACCGCGTTTCTTCCAAGATCAGTGATGGGTTTCGTTCCCTGGCCCCCTCTTTTTGACTCAGGTCTCTGCTCATCTATTTTTTGAGGATTTTTAAGGTTTCCCATTCTGCAACCTCTTATGTTGGTTCATTTCTTTTAGTTTCTGATTTCGTAAAATACTCATACTCTAGTCCTGTGCTTATTTTTTTTTGTTCAATTTAGGAACACACACACTATTTGATTTTTTTCCCTTCATTTTTCTTTCTGTCATTCGGAGTGTAAATTTGAAATAATATTTATGGTATATTTATCCCATGATACATAAATTAGAAAGAAAAATAAGTATTTATGTCTTCTTGTTAAGAGAAGATATTAACACCTTTTTTCATTTGGTGTTTCAGTCTAGTCCTGACGTCACCTGAAAAAAGATTAATCTGAATCTTATAAATAGGGAGCAATAGTAAAACCACGAGTTAGGTGTGTAACGAATTGTTACTTCTATCTGACTCTTGTGCCATAGTTCAATTAAATGTAACTTACTCTAAAAGTCAATAAATTCTCCAGTGACACACAAGACTAAACCAGCTTAACTATTTATTTATCAATTGTAATAATGTATTATAACTCTCTCTGGATTCTATGGCTAGCCAACCAATTTAAATATCGCTGCAATTAAATATTCTCACCAAGGCCCTCCAGTTGAAATCGCTTCCTCCGATAAGTCAGTCCTCTGTGGCAACAATAGTCGGTACTTGATATTATCGACCTCTTGCTAGAACTATACTCAGAGTTAACCACACTCTCTTTCCTCTAAATTTCTTTTTACTTATATATCATCATATCTGAATCATTTCACCTGCATCTAATTAACATAACCATGTTTCATTTGGGTTGGGAAGAAATTGAAATTTCATGCAATCAATCTCAATCAAAGTCCCTAAGGTTAGTGAAGAGAAAATCGCGAATAGCCCAACATCACAAGTGGACTCACAAATTAACGAACCGTGAGTCCGATTGCATAAAATAAACCCGGATCTGCGTGAATTTGCTTCTCTCTCTATCATATATAATAGTATACAAAAAAAAAAAAAAAAAAAAAAAAAAAAAAACACCTGATCAACAAACTCCATACTATTAAACTGCAACAAAATGCTGTTTTTGAACTAACTGGGTCCACTATTCCGCCATAAAATCAGATTAGTATCTGATACGATATCTCTCAATTTCTCCTTTTCACTAATTGACAACGAAGTCGAAATTGAATACACCAATTGACAATGAATTGAACGAAATTATTAGATATACTGCAATCATCTATTTCCTGTCCTGAAAAACATTTTTCAAACGAAGTTTGAATCTTTCCGAATGCTCAATTATCTTATCCCAGCTGTTAATATTAGCTCGGCTTGTGACAAGAAACCGTGAAGTGTTTCGTACACTTAAATATCATTCAGGTATGCAAGGCTTTATAACCATTCAAAATCAAGAATCCTAATCCAAGAACTTAAATGATGATCTTCCATAAAAAGTGCTGGTTAATGTCGAAGCTCGAACGGCTGTGTGAAGACTTTACCCGGGACAATCACCTAACTTCGGCAAGGAAAATCAAAGTGTTGTGAAAGCTGTCCATGCCTTCACGCAGCAATTTAAACAACCTAGAGTTGTTTGGATTCGCCTAGATAAAGTTGACATCTTTGACCACTTCATGAAGAATGTATCGCAAATATAGAGACAAAGGTTTCAATGCAAATTTGTGTTTGTGAATGGTTTAATTTTTACGGCGACTTCTACCCAGGGTGTACGAAGGTCTATGTAGCAATCTTCCATGGAATTTCCTCCTCTTTTGGGAGTCCAGCGCATCTTGACCATTGAATAAGATCAATTTCTTCAAATACGTCTTTACCAGTCGTGCGATATATCAATAGTTGGCAAATAAGGATATTTTCTTCGAATTCTGAGTGTTTCAAATACTTAGCAATGGCCAGTAGTTCTGAATATTGCGCTACGTCCTAACTTTCGTGGACTTAGGAGAGAAAAATCACAACCTTTGTGATGACTAATGACTGTCTGCTCTTTACTTCGTCTGACATGGCTATATTCTACCAGATACCGTGTTATTTGTCAGAGGCATTAAGAACATTTTTTAGCTTTTTTTTTTCTCTCCAAGCGTACTTTTCACAATACTTTTTGGTGAAATTAAATGTTTACCAATGGTGTGGTTTTAACCTCGTTTTGCAGTATGAAATCTAATGTAGTAGAATACCTTGATAACTTTGACACAATCGATTTCGGTGGATTCAAAATATTTTTCATGTTTATTTAACTCTAAAATTGCAATTTTCGAAAAAACATGGCATCTTTATCTTTGTGCTTGGGATGTTTTGCATAATAAAGGCCGTGTTTGCAAAGAAGGCTTAATTGAACTGTTGCTTAATTCTTCCCCACTTGCAACACAGAGGAGTTTAGGTCTATCCTCTTCTCTTATTCATGAAAGTCTGTAATTAATATAGTTGTTCAACTACCATCTTTTCTTGTTTACTATTTTCCCAGAAGCAGAAGAACGAGCAGTTTGTTTGCACAACTGCTCCTGTATTGTTTCTTGCTTTCGTACCCCGTAATGGTCTGTCGCGTATCCCATGGGGTATACGTATCCGCGGTTGGGAACCTCTGCTTCAGAGTAATCATTTTTCTTTTTTATTGACTGTAAAAAATATCTTTTTTCCCTAACTTGTTTCCTATACATATGTTATGGCATGCTTATGAGCAAATATAGATTATATATTATTGATTTAATGGTTTATGAAGGATATATTACATATTATGTATTAGTAGTATTTAAAGTCCCCTTTTTAGTTATTAGAAATTGCACCAATTAGTAATTATCAGTATCAGAGTATAATCAGTATTCCACTTCTCACCCAAGTTTGATGAAAAGTATATAAAAACTGCTAGAATTCACCTTGAGATACTAAATAATTTAGATTTCCTTTCATAAAATTTATGGCTTGTTTTGTGTTATTGTGTTAAACAGTTAATAAGGTGTAACTTTTTAATAGTGATGCAAACATGTAGTTGAATGCATTATAAGCAGAACTTTTTTTTTTTTTTTTAAGCATTGA
Organism: Nephila pilipes; assembly: GCA_019974015.1. NCBI lineage: Eukaryota > Metazoa > Arthropoda > Arachnida > Araneae > Nephilidae > Nephila > Nephila pilipes. The sequence continues at coordinate 124,607 of BMAW01081402.1, forward strand.
AAGTTTTATCTTTTTCTACATTTAAAAGTTTTGCTTATCCTATTTTCTTTTGAGAATTTTTATTGTCAACATGATACTTTTTTATTCATGTAACAGGGGAAAAAATAGACAAACATGATGCTCGTTGTCTTCATTTGACTCAAAAATTTTAGTCTAGTTTCATTGACAAAGTTTTTTCTTTTCAAGGAGCATATATAAAAACTTCTTTTCTCAAAATACGAATCTCATTGTATTTTTTTTTTTTATGTTCTTAACTGCACTCTTAAAAAGTAAGAAGATTAGAATGTTGCAGCCTTTTCTAAAACGAATTCTTAGTGGTAATTTTAAAGCAGAAGCAAAATTTTCCCTGTAAAGGAATTAATTTGAATATTTTAATGATAAGATTTAGATTATAGGTTATGTAAGATATATTTTGCGTTTTTATAGCCACTTGACCTGTGAACATGTCCAAGAAAATGGTTTTTACGATTCTTAATTGCTCTTCTATAAGTTTTAAATGTCAAATAAAATAGTCTGAATACTGCCTTCTTTTTTTCTTCATATTTCCTAAGCATAACTTTTTATATAAAGAGTGACCTAATCTGCTTCATAAAATATCTATTAAACAAGCTTTCTACTTTAACTATTATTCTTTCCATCAAGTAAAATTTCTACTCTAATAAATCAAATTTTTTTTCTTAATAGCTTTTTGTGTTGTCAAATCTATCTCAAAATGTTATGCTTCATTTTTCTGAACTTATTATATATTATTATATGTTAATTTTTCATTAATTATAATATCTTGATAATTTTTATGAAATATTTAAAAAAAAATTTAAAAACTTTTGATACTTTTTACCGGGTAAGTGAAACATTATTCATAATGAATTCAATGAACGTGATATGTAGCTTTTTATGGATATTTCCCCTTTAATTTCGTTGAATATCACCTGAATTTAATGAAATATGAATTAATTTTTACATTCTGAAATTTTTTTAAAAATATTTTTAATGCACTATATTAAAATTTTAATTAAGAATAGAAAAAGATAATATCTTGGATTAAATTCATAGATAATGTGTTTTTTATAAATAAAATTTTTACTTACTTTGGTGTATAAACATTACTGAATAAGTTTGTGTTTAGTATCGAATAAAAAATGTTCATTCATGAAGTAAAACTTGAAAAGGAATATTTATATTAATTAGAATTTTTTGGTTTTTTTACTCATGTGATTTATTGCTTACTGTTATGGAATAAAATTATTAACTCTGATAGAGTTATATATTTAAATGGTAAAGGAGACTAAGACACTTGGACATTTACAATTAATTATTACAGTCCTAAATACTAGGTACTAATGAAATTATTTTAAATATTTTTATTTAGAAATATTTTTTATTCTAAAAAAATCAGCTGTTATAATATTGTATTAGAAGTTTTATTGCAGTAGTAATAGCTTCAATGTATTCTGTAAGATTTTGCAGGTAGGTGTGAAATGAAGTATGCCTATCTATTTATGCCGCAAATTCTGCTTCATTTTAAGTATCGATATTCATTAGGTATCTTCAAGAATATACTGCTCTTGGAACAGCTGGTGGAATTTACCATTTTCGAGATCAAATTCAAAGTGGAGATCCTGAAGCATTTTTTCTGATTAATGGAGATGTTTGTGGAGAATTTCCTTTAATAGAAATGACTAAGTTCCACAAAGAAATAGGCAAAGATGGTTGGATAACTGTCCTGGGAACTGAAGTTAGTTTGATTTATTTTTACCCCCTGAAGTCAGTGTAGTTTAAAATGTTGATTTAATTAAAGAATATTGTTATGTGTTACCATCATTATTGCTTAACTATACGGTAATATCTTATAAATAACATTTCTGCAATGTTCACTCATGTATTTATGGAAATTTCATGAATCTTATGTTTACTATAATTATTTGAATTTGTTTTTGGTTTCTCCCCATTCCTCTCTCTATCGAGTTTCAATAATTTTGTGCCAATTACTTTTTAATTTTTATTTATTAATAATTTGAATGTGAAATGCATTATTATGTGAACTGCAATGCTTGCATTGAAATTCTTTATTTATTTTATTCACGTATTCATAATTTGCACGTATTTCTTTATATGTGTTTTACATATTATATTATGTATCCTTTATATATGAATTCATGTATTGGTTTTAAAACGAAATTGAAAACCATTTTTTTACCTCCTTTAGAACAGATTAACTAATTTAGGTATATTGTAATCGTTGAGGATCAAAACTGTTAAGAATTTTTTTTAATAAAACTATCAACTTTTGTTTTAATTTTTTAAGTAAACAGAGAAAAATAGTATTTTAAAAATGTAATGATAGTTTTCGAGGGGGAAATCAAATTATTCTCTTATTCAATAAAAGATTAAAGAAATGGCAGTAGTTTTGCCAAAGTTGGTATGAGTCGGGACACTTTTGTTTAAGCGTATAAAAGTAAATTTGATAATACATTTAACGGTTACTTAAAAATAGCTTTAGGTTTATGAACATTTGATAAGTCAAGATCGCTTCTGGGGATAGGTTGCCTCTCTTAGATGTTTAAATTTCATGGTTTTTAAATCTTTTTCATAAATGATAAATAAATTTGTAAACAGCAGTTATATTCCAAGTTAATTATTATGTTGCTTGCCATAATACCGGGGGCCGCGGTAGCCTAGTGGTCATGATTTCGGATTCGTGGCCGGCGGTTTTCGTTCAGTCGCGGGTTCGATCCTTGGCCGCCAAAGATCCGCCGTGTAGCCGGGGCTGATGCACGTTAAATCTGTCTGAGCCCAAAGTCCTCCCGTTGGCGTGGTTGTGGATGTTATGAGAGGGGGGTGCCAGCTCAGGTGTCGTCCTCGTCACTTGACCGTGGTTCAAAATTACGAGGTCCGTCGCCAATAGCCCTCGTGTTGCTTCTAGTGCGACGTTAATACAAAATAAACTAAACAAAACCATAATACCGGGAATCACTGGTCATGTTTCGGAATGCTTCTACCTTGCATATTCAAATTGTCTAAACCAAACTGTAGATTTGACTGATACAAATAATGACGATGCAATATAATTAATATAGGTGCATTTTGCTATTGCCATATGAATTATATTTCAGTGAATGCTGGAAGAGGAATAAGTGTTAAAGGAACGTGGAAGTTCTTTCTATTTTACTAATATAAACTGAAATAATTTGGAGTCAATAGTGACTCTGTAGTTATTACATTCATGAAACCTGTAAATTTGTCGATTGTGAAAAACTTTGAATTTTTTTTAAAATTTTGAGAGATGTATCAACATTTATTTTTATTTTGTCGCTCACAAGTCACGATTCAAGGTGTTTGAATAATGTTAAGTTAGAACCCTCTGTGGACAATTGGATTATATCATAATTCTTATGTTGTCAGCAGTATTACTGAGAATACTGTGGAGTGACTATGACATTCAAAAAATATTTAATACATTTGGAATCTTAGCAAAATTTCTTAAAGCCATAATGGCGGGACATATGAATAGTCGTCACAAATGCAGATAATAAGGCCTCAGTCCTTAAGAAATAATGTGTGTGAGCGAGTAATGGTATTATCCCTAATCGAGATTCATATTGAAGAGTCCTTAGACTCTTAATTTTATCACAGGTTTCCTCAACAGTCTGAAAAGTAGACGTGCTTAGATAGCTCTTTTAAAAATAAACCTCGTCATTTAATTTTTTGCTGATATTAAACTGTTGAGGAATGATTATGTTTTGATGAAATGTAATTGAAATATGCTGATAGAGAGATTAAATTAGATTCTCTCAGTTATTTTGCCTATCTTAGATATTCAACTGATAAGTTGGAAGTATGTTTGGGTAGAAATGATATAGTTTATTTTTTTTTGTAATTTTATTCGAATTCGTGGTGCATTTTTTCCGCTTTGTATTTCTGATGTAGTTAATAATTTCTGAGGGTTGGGAAGGAGTAATGTTATCTGTTGGATTATGTCAGAGAAAATATTTACCCTTATGGGTAACAAGATCATTTTTTATAAGATTGAAAATGATACTTATATATAAACTCGAATTTTTTAACTAACGTTTTAGTGTTAGTGTAAACCATTCTTGCTGTTTCTTTCGGAACGGAATGATGATGTATTTTGTTCTCAAGTCGTGACAACTTCTAACGACTTTCTCTCAATCAATTCCTTACTACACCGTCAAATGTTTGAGACCAAAACAATTTAGCCAGGGCCGCATGTTTGAGCAGAAATCCGCAAATCAAGTCCATTATTTTCATTCATTTCAATTTTCGAATGCGAGCTGAATTTATTCAGTCGCTAAACGTTTAGTTATATTTAAAATCATTATTTTGATATCTTTTTCTTTAATGTGCTGTGCTGTGCTGGTGCTGTTAAAGTTGGATTAGACATGATGCCTTAAAATAAGGGGCCATTGAACCTTTTCTGGCGACACCTAACAAAAATTTGGTGGTGGGAGTCCAAAATATATGAAAGCTTTTGTGCCTTCCAAAGAGCAATATGATCCAATTGTTTTATATTGTTTGTTTTCGAATTTGTAAACTTAATTTTAAGGGAAAAATTCGATTATTATTGATAGGTCAACTCTAAGACTTTTGAAGAAGAGAACATATATTTATAAACAGTTGAGCATAAATTATCTGGATATCGATTAACGAAATCAGTCAACCGTTAGCATTCTTATCGCCAAATTCAAATTTGTGGGCCTTCCTCCCTGCCAACTGGCTTATGCGAATAGTCGCGTCGTCGTCACCAGTGGCGTTTAAACATTCACTTGTGACTAATTGTCCTGCAATTGTTGTGCCGTTCGCAGTGGCGAATAAACGTAAAATTTTTTCCCTCTGAGTTACCGATAATCTTAAAATGATAAACCAGTTGAAGAATTAGTACTAGTGGATGAAGCTTAACTGGGGATTATTGAGTTTTCTTATGATATATACTGTCAAGGATTCTCACTATAATCACTACCAAGGTTCTAATATACACTCCTGTGGCCTTGCTTGTTTGAAGTAATATTGCACAAAATATTTGTTTGCTGTAAAATATATTCCTTTAGAGATTGAGCAATAGTGTGTACTAATAGTTTTTTCATTCACAAATTGATCATTTTATTGTAAGATAACATTTAATATACTTGTCTCTGTTTAGAATTTAACTAAATTTAATTGAATTTAGACTCTGAGGATGTGGCAATTTTTTAAGTGAGCTGAGTTTAAGTAATTAATCTTTTTATTTTAGGCAACACGACAACAAGCCCAGCAATATGGTTGCATAGTTGAAGATAAAAATTCGCACATGGTAACTAATTTATCTTGTTATCTGTAAGTATGTTTTAGGAAAAGCATTTAATGCTGATTTGTTGTTATTATAGTTTCTTAGTGATTCTTTATTTTGTTTTCCATATGAATATTGTTTAATTAACAAATAAAATTGTGATGGTTTGGATGCAAAACTTTCATTTATTCATAGTTAACAGGAAATCATCAGTTAGAGCATTAAATATGTTTTTTTTTTTTAACATAAAAAAGAGCCTTAAAAAGGACTTCTTTCAAAATTTGTCATCTTCAATGTATATTTAAAACAAATTTTATTTTAAATTGTGTTTAGTAGAAATAAGTAATAATCAAAACTCTAATGAGATATATACGGATTTCAATGTATGCACTAAGAAGTATGAATTTAGGCATTTTTTAAACTTTTTCTTTAAGCTTGAAATCTTTAAAATTTAATTTAGCACTAAAGTTATATCGTATAACAGGGACTTAATTTTTAATAGATGATAATCAAATAATATATTTAGAACGTATGAGTTCAAAGTTTAATGGAATTTAAATGCTAAGAAATGAGGATTTAAAGCAGAGTCAATTTTTATAGGCAATATTTTTTGTTTAAAAAATAGTTAATATTTGTTTCTAAATGCAAAAGCAATTTACAAATATATATATTATAAAATGGGAATTGAGGAGTTTATATCAATAATGATTACATTTTATAACATATTCCTTTATCTTTTAGATTGTTCATTATGTTGAGAAACCATCTACTTTTGTAAGTCAAATTATAAACTGTGGTGTTTATTTGTGTTCTTTGGATATATTTTCATATTTGGCTACCGTTTTTAAACAGAAACAGCAAGATTATTACAATGGGTAAGGATGAATTATTACTTGAATTAACAACTTTAATTTAAATCATAATACTTAAGTTGTAATTTTGATTTCAATTTAAATTAATGAATTATAACTTTAGAGATGATCCATATTGGGGGGGGGGGAAACATAATATTGTATACATTTTTATTGTGTCTGTTTTTATTTCTTTTAAACTCATGTAGGATAAAAACATTTCAAGTTTTTTAAATTTGATTAAAAAAATCTTAATTTTTTTTAATAAATTATTTTAGAAACAAAATTATTTTATTGATGAAAATTATTTTTATACTTTTAAGTAACAAAGTTCTTCATATTATTAATAATGAAATGACTCTTATTGTTTTGGAAGTGCAAATAAATGAATAAATTTTATAATTGGTGTTTGATAGATTTTGTAAAGACAAAAGACTTGTCAACCTTTTGAAAATGTATTAATGTTGGTTATGACAGACAGAAAATTTTATTGTTTCATTAGTTGCTTTCGTTTGATCTTGTTGTTGATTTAAGTCATTTATAATATTTTTTCAAGTTCATGAAAGTTCTTTTAAAATCAAGATTTACCATGTTTCTTCTCATTAAAGTTTTCCATTTTAAAAGCTTTAAAATATTGAAATTAATTAAAAAATTAATTTTGAAAAAAAAACAACCCATTTTATTGAAATCTAAAAGGAGTAATTAATGTTTTGAATTTTGATGTGAAAATACATTAACTTAATCTTCAAAAGAATTTAAAATATTTTTAATATTGACATTGATTTTATTTTGAAAAGCTGCTTTTCATTAAATATTTGACATCCAATATTCAGTCAGGATTAATTAATAATATTTGAATAACTATTTACAATTTGTTTGCAATGATTTCTTTCCTTTTTGTAAAGTATAACCTTACATTTCTATTAAGAACAATCATTTAATTATTGATGTTATTGTAACTAATGATGAGTTATTCCGATTAAATTGTCCCTTCCTCATAGACTGTCAGTTTAAAGTTAAATGAAATTGTTAATTTGTATGAAATGATTTTTTAAAAAATTTGTTGTATTTAACTACATCAATTTTAATATAATGAAGTTTTTTGTTATTCCAAGTATTTTTTTATAAATATTTTAAAGGGTATGAATAAAAATTAAAAGTTTTTTCCCTAATATCTTTCTCTGAAATCCGAGTTTGCAGTATATCTAAAATTTGAATCTGAAGATTTGAGTTGAATTATAATACTACAAAAATTCAGTGAATCATTTCTTTAAAACCAAGGTGCAACAATTAAGAAATTATTAAAAATTAAGTTATATCAAAGAGATAGTTTATAGATGGGATCATATTTAATATTAACAAATATAATACATTTTTCATATTTAGCCCTTAATTTTTTTTTTTTTTTTTATAAAAGTACTATTAATTTTGTTTAGAATTGAAATGTCATTTCATTAGTTCTCTTCCTCCCCTTTTAATTTAAAAAAAATATTTTCAATCAGTTTTAAATTTAATCAGGTAAAAATTATTATAATATTTTTGGAACATCTTTTTTTAATCTATCAAACTAATTTACTTTGGTTATAGAAGTGAAAAAGATGTATACCTTAAAATTATAAGTTATTGGAAGTTGTTTAGTATAGATTTATAAAATAATAATTTAAATTCATCATGTTTTATTTTAGTGATGAGCAGTCTGTTGATGTATCAGGAAGTGCAAAAGATTGTATTCGCTTGGAACAGGACATTTTAACACCTTTGGCAGGTGAAGGGAAAGTTTATGTTTTCCATAGTACAAGGTGGTGGAGTCAAATTAAAACTGCTGGGTAAGAATTTCACATGATAAAATTTTAATATGATGTATTTTCTTATGTGAAAATATCTCTAAAATTGTCTTATTATAATTTGGATATTAACATTAATTATAAAAATCATTGTGCATTTTATGATTACAATTCTTAAATGAATTCTGAATTTTTTATTTTTAATATTAGAGGAAACTCAAATATGTTAAAAAGAAATTATAAGCGTAAGAAACCATTTGAAGCAAAATTGAATCAATACGTTTATTTCACTACCATGATTGGAAAAAAAAATTGAAAAAGAAATATGTAAATCTTATGTTATACAGAATTTAATGGACTTATTTTTTTTGTTCCTAAATCCTTGATTTAATGAGATCCTAGATTCAATTTCTGTCTTCAGTATTAATCATTTTGGGTCAGCACGCCTTTGCTTAGGATGTTCCCTTGGGATGGATTAGAGTCGAAAGGAATTGTCTTATAGGACAGGGATTTTGTGTCACCAAGCCTAACTTTAAAAAAAAAATCACAAAAAAATTTTCCGTCCTAATGTTATAATTTTTGTAACAATTTAGATTTTTACTTAGGCTGTTATATATTTTAAAATTAGCATTTTTAACAATCTTTTTCCTTTAATTTATAAAAATATGTATATAAAAAGTGCTTATCTTGAGAAATAATTTTCGGAAGCGCTATTGAATTTATTCTGAAGTTTTATTGACAAAATACATCAATAAACTTTAAAGTTAATAAAAAATATACAAGATTATTTACAAGTAGCAAAACTTAAAGTGAAAACCAAGTGTGGTAATTCTTGAAGCACAGAGAAACACTAAGTCCTATATTGTCTCTCTGACAAATTGTCTGTATCAGAACCACTAGAAAGATTGCTTTCAAACCTTTTAGAAAATTAATCACACTCTCATCATTAATTGTTCATTGACCATGTGAGTATATTCTTCTGGCAAACAACGCTTTCTTGCCATTGTAAACAAGAGTTGAGGCTTTCCGAAAAAAAAAAAAGGGAAGTAAACGAAATGCATGCAAAAGCAATGTAAAAAGTGAAAGAGAATTTTAAAAAAACTCTAAAACTCTAGACTAGTTTTTAGACTCTAAAATTCTAAAAAACAGAAGAAAAAAGAAAAGAAAATGAATGGCAAAAACGATTTTAAAAAAAAAATGGGAGATAAACCAGAAATGCAAATGTTTACAACTCATGGAAGTGTAAATAGCGAAGTTCATTTTGTTTACGTTCCTCCTCCCCCACAACAGCTGGTGAGCAAAATACTGAATTAAGACAGACTGTGAACAAACTGAAGGTTAAGTTTTTAAAACTAGATTCAGTTCAAAAGCAATGGACACAGGGCTCCATTCTAGATATTTAAAAAAAAATGTTCATCTTAGAATGCCAATATGCATTGCCCGGTCCCTGAGCTCATTCTCCTGTGATGCATAGGTGGGACACCCAGCTGTGAACAACATCACGAGGGATACACATATGGGATGTCTGTACCAAGAGGGTTAATGACTTTTTATTTTGCTTATTTTGTTTCTTTACTATTGATTTCATAAATTGTCAGCTATTGAAATACATTCCTTCATTTTTTATACTGTAATTGTGTGCTGTAATTTTTGGATGTTAATGGATAAATAAAAATTATTTCTTTAGAAATGTATTATGATGTTGCTGTTACATATCTGTGCTAGAATGTTGTTCAAAAGTTTTTTAAATTAAAACAATTTTTAAGTAAATATTTATTTTGCTGAAATTTAAAGGATGAAACAGAAAGAATGTGTGCAGAATATTCAAATATAGTTAAATATCTGAATTCTATTCATTTTGAAAGAAAAAAAGATTACTGTAAAGAAAGAGTATTGTAAAATTTCAGTTATATTTCTATCTTTTAAAAGAATAAAGAATGAAAAGGCGTTTCTTGTTGTTAATATTGAACTTAAAAGTTTATTTTTGCCTTTTTTTTTGTCAACTGTTTTTTAAAAGTCATTAAATAAACATGTGCATTAAGGTATGTATTTTTTTAAAATAAAATATATGTCTTATGCAAATGGAAAATAAACTGATTCCTCTCCAAAATCAAGAAAAACTTATGAATAACTGACAGATATTTATGGAAAGCTGTGTAACAGATGAATTATCTAGAAACAACAACAACGAAAAGACTTTCTTGATTTTGGAGAGGAATCAGTTTATTTTCCATTTGCATATATTATTGTCAATTTACATGTATGACGACTTCATATTACATATTAATTTTCAGGTCTATAGACCTGAAAATTAAATCATATTCCATTATTAGGTCTCTTTAAGTGCATTGTCTATGTAGCAGTTTTAAAATATCATGCACAGAAATGTCTTCAAACAAATATATTTGTCAATTTGCCTATAAAATTCCCAAACATCAATTTTAATTAACCATGAAATAACATTCAGCAATTAAATGAAATTGAAAGATTATTGAATACTGAATTAAAATGGTAGAAAATGTTAAAGCATTTATGAGAAAAGAACTCATTTATTAAAATATATGGTCCTGCATTTTACTCTTCCCATTCTTCAATTATACAGACAAAACAGACATTATACATCCAGATTCAACTTAATATCTAAAAATAAATACCATTTAAAAGATTAATTGATTATTTCACAATATGTTTCAAAATTTAAAAGCACTTAAAGTAATTCAGAAAGTATAAAGAATTCAAAATAATTTATTTCTAAGTAATCACATATTAAACAAAAATAAGGTTTAATCTTTATTATTATATAAATATAATAATTAGGCGCACTCAAAAAGAAATTTTACTTGTGAAGTTTCTAATATTGCAAAATATTAAATTTTTAAATAAAGTACTTCTCTGTCTATGATTATTATCTTCATAAAAATGCTTGAATTTTTGCACCTTGCTTTGAATCAAAAGCAAACTGACTTTTTAAATTACTTGAAAATTTGAATGTTACTATCAAAAGTAAATAATATTGACAATATTTTAAAATTTGAATTAAAATATATGTGCTACGACACCTGTTGTTTTTATTATTATTATTTGATCAATGAATGTAACCTATTTAAGAGATCTATCATATCCAATAGTAAATATAGATATACAAAACCCATTTTCCTTTCAACATTTTGATAAAAATAAAGGCTCTAAGTATAAACAATTTGTCACTCCTTAATCAAATCTGAGTAATGAGCAAAAACAAACATAAAATAGAAATGGTGGAATTTGAACTAAATTACTCATCTGAATGCTACTTTTCTTGATGATAGATCAGGCAGCTTGTACAATGAAAATTTCTTTGAAACTGTACTTGACATGTTGTAAAATTGAGAATCTCTATTTTAGAATGTTAATTAATATTCATTCAAGAGTTTTGAATAAATTATCTCTGAAAATGTCCACAGCCCAGTACATGTTCCCATTTCATACATCTGCAAATGATAATTATAGCCAGTGTAATTTTATTTTGCTGCATTATGTGCAGTTATATTTAAAGAAATTGTGTACTAATTAACTTAAAGCATTCGGCTTTTTAGTGTTCAAATAATTCATTAATTTCATGTGTGAAAGTAAAGAATTGTAGGATAAAATGTGCAAAATTTAATTTATTTGTACAGTGCTTCAAAAATTTCTTTACTCATTAAAATCTATACATTCCATAATATTACTAAACAGTTTGATGAATATTGTGATTTTCCAACAAATCTGAATTATTAAATGATAAATACACTTACATGAGCATCTTTATGAACTGGAAGTAGATGGATGGATAAACACATTACTAATGATAAATGGGCCATCATTATTGTTTTATAAGCCAATTGGGATGGGTATCTCTATAAAGATCTAAGTAGTGCCTGTTTGTATATAGTAGATCTTAAAACAAATGTATTCATTATTACTATTATTACACATTTTATACATGATAAAAATAAATTTTGGTTTCATTTATAAATACATATTCATCTGAATTTTTAAATCCAAGATTTAATTTATAGTATTTAATTGTATGACTATACAACAATACTTATACAAACCACCATTAGCAAATCAATCTTAAACTATGCATTTAAATAAAAGCAAAGAGAATTGTAAAGCTAATTGAAAATCGTTT
>BMAW01081402.1:136703-184699 GCA_019974015.1 Nephila pilipes
TTTCCTTTTTTTTCTTATTTTGTTTTTTTTCATTTTTTTTTTTATTTCTATAGAGATCTAAGAAATAAAAGTAAACATTTATTTAAAAAAAAAAAAAAAAAAAAAAAAAAAAATTTAGATGAATATGTATTTATAAATGAGAAAAATTCAAAATTTATTTTTGTCATGTATAAAAAATGTGTAATGTAGTAATATTGAATACATTTGTTTTTAGATCTGCTATATATGCAAACAGGCACTACTTAGATCTTTATAGAGATACCCATCCCAATTGGCTTGCTAAAAACAATAATGATGGCCCATTTATCATTGGTAATGTGTTTATCCATCCATCTGCTTCAGTTCATAAGACTGCTCATGTAAGTGTATTTATCATTTAATAATTCAGATTTGTTGGAAAAATCACAATATTCATCAAACTGTTTAGTAATATTATGGAATGTATAGATTTTAATGAGTAAAGAAATTTTTTTTGAAGCACTGTACAAATAAATTAAATTTTTGCACATTTTATCCTACAATTCTTTTACTTTCACACATGAGAAATTAATGAATTATTTTGAGTGCTGCACTAAAAAAAAGCCCGGAATGCTTTAAATTTAATTAGTACACAATTTCTTTAAATATAACTGCACATAATGCAGCAAAATAAAATTACACTGGCTATATGTAATTATCATTGCAGATGTATGAAATGAGACATGCTGGGCTGTGGACATTTTCAGAGATAATTTATTCAAAAACTCTTGAATGAATATTAATTAACATTCTATTTAAAACAGAAATTCCTCAATTTTACAACATGTCAAGTACAGTTTCAAAAGAAATTTTCACATTTGTACTGCATGCTGATCTATCATCCAAGAAAAGTAGCATTCTCAGATGAGTAAATTTGAATTCAAAATTCACCATTTCTATTTTTATGTTTGTTTTTTTGCTCATTACTCAGATTTGATTATAAGGAGTGACAAATTATGCCCAGAGCCTTTATTTTTTTTATCAAAATGTTTATTGAAAGGAAAATGGGTTTTGTATATCTATGTTTACTGTATTGTTGATTAATAGATAGATACTCTTAAATGGGTTACATTCATTGATCAAATAATAATAATAAAAAAAAACAGCAGAATTGTCATGCTTTTTATATATTTTGCAATTCAAATTTTAAAATATTGTCAATATTGTTACTTTTTGATAGTAACATTTAATTTTCAAATGTAATTTAAAAAAAAGTCAGTTTGTAGTTTTGATTCAAAGCAGGTGCAAAAATTCAAGCATTTTTTATGAAGAATATAATAATCATAGACAGAGAAACTACTTTGTTAAAAATTTAAACCATTTTGCAATATTGATGCAGAAACTTCACAAAAAACAAAATTTCTTTTTTTTTTTGAGTGCTTTTCCTAGTATTATATTTTATATAATAATAAAGAGATTAAGCCTTATTTTTTGTTTAATATGTGATTACTTAGAAATAAATTATTTTTGAATTCTTTATACTCTGAATTGTTTTTAAGTGCTTTTTAAAATTTTTGAAACATGTATTGTGTGAAATAATCAATTAATCTTTTTAAATGGTATTTATTGTTTTTAAGATATTAGGATTGAATCTGGATGTATAATGTCTGTTTTGTCTGTATAATTGAAGAATGGGAGAGAGTAAAATGCAGGACATATATTTTAATAAATATGAGTTCTTTTTCTCAGCAAATGCTTTAACATTTTCTACCATTTTAATTCAGTAATTATTCCAATAATCTTTCAATTTCATTTAATTGCTGAATGTTATTTCATGGTTTAATTTAAAATTGATGTTTGGGAATTTTTATAGGCAAATTGACAAATATATTTGTTTTGAAGACATTTCTGTGCATGATATTTTAAAACTGCTTACATAGACAATGCGCAAAGAGACCTAATATCTAATGGAATAATGTGTTTAATTTTCAGGTCTATAAGACCTGAAAATTAATATGTATTATGAAATTAAATGTACATGTAAAAATTGACAATATTATTTGGGTTAGAAGGAATCGCTGTAACTGATGCATAATTTTATAACCTTATGCATAGATCATTATCACAATTCTATAAACTTCATTCTTTGAACTGGATAGTTTTTCCTTATTAAATAGTTTTTAATACTCATTTTTTTTTCAATGCAATGAAGTACGTTTATTGTAGATCAGTATCAATGAAATTTACCAAAACATGATATGGGATATACATTTTCAAACCTTCCTATTTGAACTTGTGTTGAGATAATTATTTGCATATGGCATTATGAACTATTGGTCTATTAAATTTCAAATCAATTATTTCTTAGTGTTATATTTTTAATGAGCTTTGCAGTTTATATAAAAATATTTTACTGGAGTTTTATTTTATTAGTTCTGAAGTCTTCCCTGGAATGTATGTGTGAATATTTTGAATTAATTAATTTTGGAATTTTTTCATTGCAACTGGATAAAATTAATATTGCTGTTAATGGTTCAAATTGTTATTATAGTTGTTTAAATACCAATTTATTAACATAGATAATTAACTTTTAAAAAGGAAAATTTTCCATAATAGAATTAAGCAGCAGATGATCTAAATAGCTTGTTAGAGATACATGTGCTAGATTACTTCCACATAAATGATTCATTCATCCCATTTCTTAGCATAGCCTGATTAGGCAAATAATTAAGATTTGTTTTTAAGAATAATTACCTTAAAATTCTGCAAATTTTGAGTATAATTTTGATTGAATATATTCTGGATTACTAAAAAAAATTTCTAGAATCATTGGATTAAATTTTTTATGGCATGAGGAATTCAAATATAAAATTTTTTTAGTATATTGCAATTCACTTTTTTTGTAAAATGCATTTCCATGATATTACTTTTGTCAACTTTTTAAATGTTTATAGAATTGAAAAAAAAATCTGTTGTTTTGTGCAAAATTCTTTGAAAAATGTGAAGTAGAAATTTTTTAATCTATAACTCTGAAATTTATCAGCAGAATTCAGCAAAATTTGAAGCTTAGGCTATGAGAGAAATCAATATGCTAAAAATTGAATCCCACATTGGAATTTTTTTTCCTTCAAAATTATGTCAACTTTATTAATTAAATTAATAAGTTCACTGCATAACATAGTAACATTTGAAACTTTAACATCAATACCAATTTGGTGCAGCTGTAATGACAATTGTGGAAAATACTTCAAAGTGTCCCATTTTTTTTAATGATTGTACATCAATTTTAGTTGGAAACTTGGATTAATGCATTTTACATAATTTTAATATTGTCATTTTAATATTTTTTTGTCATGCAAGTATTGATGTTTAATTGATTTGCTTTTCTTTTTTAAGTTTAAAAATTAAACAAATAAAACAAAAACCTTATGTTTCATTTTATTTGATATTGTGAAAATGAACATTTTCATTTTAATTTTTATTGTAATTCTTCATTGAGTGTTTCTAGAGCAGGTTAATATTTATCGTAAATTTCTAATACATTTTCTCATTTTTAGCAATTATAAGTTTCTTATATATATATAAAGTTATTCTGTGTTAACAGCTAGGTCCAAATGTCAGTATTGGAAAAAATGTTGTTATTGGTGCTGGTGTTAGAATTAAAGAGTCAATTATTCTTGGGAATGCTACAATACATGTAAGTATATAAGTGCAAAAATTTATTGTAAAATATATTGTTTTTACTTTGTATGCAATAATTTTTGATTCAAATAAGCTTTAAAGATTAAATAGCTCCATTTTTGGTATTGTTTTTTTTTCCCTATATCTTTTTTTTATATAACTTTAAATTTCTTTAAAATAATTCTCTTTAAATTGATGGCATTGTAATGTGCTGTGACTTTTCTAAATGTTTTTAGTTTTTCTTGAGATGGAGGGTGAAGAAATTGTAAATTAATCATGCAAATATTCGTGTCAATATTTTTAAAATTTTCTTCATTTCTTCATCTAACAACTAGATTACACACACACATTAATAAGTATTACATATGTGTAAAAATTCTTTACAGGTTTTACTTATGTATTTAGTCTTAGTGTATTTTTTTAATGTTAAATGTGAATCATAAGTTTGGTTCAAATTTTACTTTGCAACATTTTTTTTCTTTTATTTTTTTTCTGGATTCTTCTCTATTAGTCTACACAAATATTTAAATGTTTGTTGTGTTATATATTCTGAATCTGATCTGTTGTGCGCTTCTGAACCTGAAATAATCGATATATTTTCTGGTCATGGTGTCACTCAGTTCAAAACGATCACAGTTAAAAAAAAAGATATAACTATTTTTCTAACTGGACATTCAATTTTAACCCATAAGTATTCTCATTTGCCTACCACAATTGAAGCAGGATATCTTATTGCTAAATACGACTATATTTTCCTAATCCTTTTTTTTTTTTTTTTTTTTTTTTTTTTTTTGTGATTTCAAGTATCAGAAGCAAGGGTAAGAGTTCCTGCTCTTTTGGATGATTTGTTCTTTCTTGTTCTTTCTTCATTGTTAGAGAACTGTTTTTGGATCTGTTCATTTATTCTTTAGATTCCTCACACAAAACCTCAAAGATATATTTAAAATAATTTAACTTATATAATTACTACATATGATTAATTTTACATGTTTTGGATAAAAATAAAATCTGTAGAATTTTAGGGGAAAATATTCTTTTAATTAAATGTACACTAAATATAATATTTTTTCTAATTTTATAAGCAGATAGTGAAAATAAAGTATCTTTGGTAATTTCTCAATATAAGTATTCTTATAATATATATTTACATATTCAAAATAAAGAAATAAATTGAAGTAAATACTTGTAAAAAGAATTTGAAATCTTTCTTATATTGTAAAGTTCATTGTGAATTAGAAGCAAAAACATTTATTACTTTTGTAGAATTAAAATAGTCTGTTCCTAATACTTTAATATGCAGTGCATAAGATTTACTTTGCCCATAACACTCAAAATAATATATAAATATGTTTTATTTAAATATGTTTGCAGAGTATCTGCAAACATTAAATATTAATTTAAATTCTTTATTAGATAAATAATTATAAATTAGAAATTATTATAAATTAGAAATTTCTTTTTTTAATAAAGGTACACATATTAAACATTTAAAGTCATGTTCTACCATTATTCACTTTCTTAATATACAATAAGAAGAATCACAATAAAAAGAAAGTTTTCGTAAAAAATTCTGTCTAAATCATTCTTAGATTTGATGAAATTCAAGTTGTTTGCCATGTCAAATATTGTATCAATATATGTTAACCTTCTGTAGAAAAACATCACCAAGTAATTAGTCATGAAATACAAATATATGTTGACAATAAAAATATTCTTTGGGAGATTTGTAAATGTATAACCAAAATTTTTATGTATTATGCATATCATATAAATGCTTTATTTCTTTATTACTACCTAATAAAAATGTGAAAATTTTAGAATTGACTCATAAATTTAATAACATTTAAATTAGATTGAAAATAAATATAATTGAATGGAAAACATTTCAGTTTTTTGATTTTATTTGAGTGGGGAAATTGATTATGAAACGAACATAAACACGGATAGTAATGTTAAGTAACAGGAGCATAGTTCAACTATTAACTAAGTCAATGGAGGTGTTCAAATTGTCATTCACAATCTTTGATTCAGGCTTCACATTGTCATCACATGGAAGCTTGAACCTACTCGAATATCTCGGGAGTGTTTTGGAACTTTTCCGGTCGCTATTGCGATTCATGCAACCAGGTCCTCTCAGTTCTGTTAATGGGGGTGTCAAAAACAAGTGACTTTAAGTGCCCCCAAAAGTAATAGAGGAGGTATAATGGATGCGGCGCTTGGAAAATCCAATACACTGGACCGCCATGCTGGATTCACAAATATGGCACTTTTAAGTGATTACAAGCGTCTTTGCTGAAAAGGTTGTAGAGCTCATTGTGCTGGTATCACATGTGATATGGCTCTAATGTTTTATTTAATCAATTTCTCTGAGATTAAAAATCACCAAATTCTTGTAATGAACGTTGTATCATTGGAGAGTAAGAACATATTTATTTGTACTAAAAGTAAGAAATTACAGAAGACTTACCAGCCAAACAGAGTCTGAGGGTGAGAACTCGAGTGATAGCGACCGACAAACCATTTCCTTTTTGCCTTTTTTCCAATCAAGATTTTGAAGCATTCCTTTATAAGACTTCTTTCAAAAGTCAATAGTCAAAACCCGGTAACAGGAAGTAATACTTTAACCTATGTCACTCGATTGCAACTAAAATTACAATCCCGTTTTCAAGCAGAAATAACATTTTTGTGACTCGCATTCGGTCACATTGCATTAATAGAGGGTCTGTAAACGAGTTGCAAGGGGTTGAGAGCTGTCCCATTAACTGGAAGTATACACTGAAGCAGAAATGTTTCTTTGTCATCCAACAATTGTGATAATACTTGCTCTAGAAAGATCAAGTAGTTTCTACTTGTCAGACGATGAGGTACGGTTCGATGGGGTGATTGCCAGCCCAATCAATGACCTTAATATGCCTTTGTGCTATACGACTTTATGTTGCATGGGGTTTGCCTTTGTGCTGTACGATTTTATGTTGCATGGGGTTTGACACTGCCCACTCACGAGTGTTGCATAGTTTGCAGATTTCATCACTTGGGAAGAACGCCCTATCAGTAAAGAACACAGAAGCTAAAAAATGGTTCTGTCTCGCACTTTTGCATTTATCAGTGTAAAAAAGCCATCTGACACGAATTAATAACCACTATCTTCAAGTAACCAGAGATGCTGTATGTGATACGGATATGTGTATTTTTTTTTTACTCTTGTGTCTCTCAGAAAAAGTAGCAGGAAATGCTATCATGGTGAACTATATCTCGCCTTCTCCAACCTGGTGTATCATGTACCAAATCTTGCATAATCACCTCAAAGTCCGCAATCTGTACCATTTGTTTCCAATTCATAATGGATCTATGGAAAGAAACTCTCTCATATTATCGCTGGTATAGGCTTCAAAAGTACTTATGGTTGGGAATATGCCTCATCAAATATCGTTGCTCTTACAAGCTTTGTGCAAGGCCATTGTACTTCTCAGTCCCATATATCAGATGCATATTGGCTAGCTCTGCATTTTGTAATCAGACATCCAACTATTATTGCATCAGGGTGTGAAATGAAGTTTCCCTGCGTGAACTCTTGTGCACTTGTACAGCCATCTACCACGTGTGGCTTGCCTTTCATGCCCACATTATTATATGATTCTGAATCATCTGGGTGCCTTGAAGGAGGTATCTCTTTTAATTTGTTGTGAGATATTTTGTTTCAATCCTCTGATGTTTTAATTCTGTATATTTAAAAAAACTGCTTCTTGTAGATTTTATATTTACTGTTACATAGCAATACACATTTGTAATTCAATGGAATTTTCTTTAACACACAAAAAAATTCCATAAAATCTTTATCACAATACTTTGCTGTTATGTTTTTTCTCTTTTAACATAGCAAGTATCAGGAATATACTGTTTTATCATAAAAAAGTTATGTGCATGAAGTGTATTTTCTATCCCCATTTTTATTTTAACAAAAGTTAATTTTGCTTGTGTGTTTTCCTTATATTTCAATATTATTTGATTTTTTAAATGTATGTCTTTCCTTGTTGCGTATTCTTGCTTTGTGAATCTGCTATGTAAGATTTTATTTTTGAAAGGAGAGCAATTGACTATTTTAAATGGTAACCTTGGTTTTTAAGTGTTATTAATTGAGTATTTAGAAATTATAATTATATTGCAGTAGATGATTAGATTGGAATTGTATTTAAATAAACACAAAGTTTCTATTTCTTGTAGTGATGTCTTTAAATAGGAATTATAATTTTTATGATAATTATTTACCAAATTATTGTAGTTAATTGGTTTATCATTGTATTACATAACTAAATTTTTATTTTATTTTAATTAAAATTACAATAGCCTCAGAAAATAATCAAAACTCACTCATATAAAATCTTAAGCCATAAAAATTAATTTATATATATATTTCTTGAAAAAGCCTAATTGTACATTTTTATCATTTATTTAGGATCACACACTTGTTTTGCACAGCATAATTGGTTGGAACAGTACTGTTGGAACATGGGCAAGAGTGGAAGGAACACCGTGTGATCCTAATCCAAATAAACCTTTTGCTAAAATGGAGAATGTTCCTTTATTTAATAATAATGGTCACCTGAATCCTTCCATAACTGTTCTTGGTAAATATCTATTTTAAATATATTTGTTCATTGTATACTTTATTCGAATAAGATTTATTTTGAGATTATCTTACTCTTAAATTTTTAAATATTAAAAATTTTTGAAAGTGGCATTTGTACAAATAATAAAAATATATTAAAGTGTTCTAAATAATTTTAAAGAGTTTAATTGTATTTAACATTAATAGTAATAATTTTTTCATATCACTTTTTTCATTCAAATAAGCTTATAAACTATATATTTCAATTTTGAAATACTTATATTAAAGTTTTTTTTCTTTTTTTTTCATTTCTTTCTCCATGTTCTAAAATTATTTCACTAAATCTAAGTAACCTTTATGCCTGTTATGTTTAAAAAGTAATTTTGTTATAAAAGGTTCAGAATAAATAATGAATAATTTTATTTTAAATTAAGTAAAAATATCTAGCAGTTGATCTATACATAGGTACATATATGAAATATATATATATAAAAGTGTAATTCTAGCTCTTAAAGGCTATATGTAAATTTAATCCTGGCATTTGAAATTAACCATATGTATATTGTTTAATTGCACTCACACTTTAATATGAACAGTTAATTTTTCTACAATTCAAATCAATTCATTTTTATTTGATCTAATTCTCATTCAACTTGCAACAGTTATGGTTGCTTTTTTTTTACTTTTTAATTGGTGGTTTGTTGAAATAACTTCATGTTCTTCTTTGATGATTAATTTCAGAATTGTATTTATAATTATTTATCATGAGACATTCATTAATGCACATTTTTAAAGTGGTGTTTTAATGTATATTACACATGATATGATTTTCATATTACTTGCTTAAAATATTTTTTTGTTTGTGTTATGTTTCTGGTTTAATGAGAAATTACTTTGTGAGTATTTGAATTTCAATATATATTCACTCTTCTAATTTCTTCAAAGAGACAACTATTACTTATAATAATGTCTGGCATTTCTTTAGATAAAAATTCAACACAAAATTCAATATTTGTCTAATATACTTGCAATCAAGTTAAAAAAAAACCCATTGAAATCTGTCATTTCCTGTGATGTTTGTTTTAGATCATTCTGTGATATATTAAAAGTATGTTTTTAGTGAAAATTCTGCATTTCTTCATAAACTGAAATAATCTTTCCCATTATTTCATAATTTGATTCCTCTGAGTCTAACAATTTTCCCTTTATTACAAAAGAAAGAAATTTTTCTTCACATCGAGATTGATATTGAAGGATAAAGTCATTGAAAATAAGACAAACTTTTGTAACTGAAAAGTATTCACCTTCAAAGTTTTGAATCGTTTTGAGAATAAGATGGGGTTGATTATATACAAAATTCGTCGTCATGTCAAATATTTCAATCCTGGGAGAGAAAAAAAAGAAGAAAAACAGGATTTTAGGATATTTGTCTAAACTTAAAAGATGTGAATGGAGAGGCCCAAATACTTGGAGAACATTCTCTACAGTAGGTATTGGAACAAGCCATCTAACTTTTGAATATTCTATAAGTTTTTTTTTTTTTTATATTTAACACTCACATCTTCACAAAATTGTTTAAAGTAGCTACATAAATGGTAAAATTACTAAAATGTAATTAAATTATACTTATTACTTCTATATATAGATTGGGATAGCATATGACGCTATTGATTGCATTTGACAAAATATGTGCTTTAAAACTTATTCCTAGTATTTATTTTATTAGTACATCTGGTAATTTTATGTACACAGTATTCATCCCTTTGTATTTTCACACTACAAAATTTTTGTTTGTATTTTTAGTTGTTCATACAACAACTTTGGATTTCAAATTGTTTTAATTTATTTCCTTGCAAAGATGATTAAAAAAAAAATTTGAGAGCAGTTTTGCTTTCAGTGGTTTCTAAACTGTTTACTTGAATACCCTTGGTAACATTAAAATATCTTACAACTATTGAATATAATTTATTTTCATTATGATTTCATGTATCAGATAATACTGTTGCAAATGCTGCAGTTTCCAGGCCTTCTTTAAATATTTTGTCACAGTAATTTTTATATACTGATTTAGTAATAGCCTTGTATTTCATCTTGGCAAATGAAAATTTATCATTGTGAAACTTTATGAATAATTTAGTTGCATAATCTGTACAACAAAACTTTGACTGGGAATTTTGATATGAAATGCAAATGTTCGCCCCATTGCAGTCAGTTGTTTTTTTTTATTTTCAGAATAATTTGAAGTTTCAAAAAGAAAAACTTGTTGCTTTACATTTGGACATTTGATATGTACTTTAGTGGTGTAGTATTTCATAATAGCATCTTATTTCCTCTTTTTAGATTTTTCCATCCCTAAATGAAATATATAATTAAAATAAAATATATACTGTACTGTATTACAGAAATAATATGAAGAAAGATGACATTTTATTTCAGACATCACATTTATTTCCTACAAACATTTTCTTACATAAATATAAACTCAAATTTACGAGAACAATTCTGATAGTTCTTTTTGCCTTATAACAAAAAGATGGTTCTATTTTACATTCAATAAATGTAGTTCCGCTTCCAAATTGCGTAATATAAAACTTTTATTTATACTTATAGCATCTTTAATTAATCTTTTAACAATTCAATTTAATCAAACTAAGAGAGATGACTTTACACATGACCACTCCCATATAGCATCAAAATCTATCTGCCAAATGTTTTTGTGTAGTAGTTTCTGTTCAAGTGCGGGTGCTGCAATCGATCTATGACATTTCTTCACCTGCATTAAAAAAAATCTTCCACCCCTTATTTTGTTGGTTGTTATACAATATTTTTGAAAGCAAAATTATTTGGTGTTGCCAATCAATTTTTTTTTAAAATTTCATTTATTCAATTTTACATGCTTAGATAATAAAACTTATTAATGAATGTTATCAACATATTTTTTTTTTTTTTTAGTTTGAATACTTTTTAAGTATGAAGCACATCACAATCTCTCCCCATCCAAAAAGTAACTGTAATTAGTAAATTTTTAAAATTAAAGTTTGTTCAAATTGTTTCTTCCTGCCTTTGTAATTTTTTTTTTCTCTTGTCAACTTACTTTTTCATACTATAGTTGTTTCTTAAGGCAGCACAATTTCATAGGCAAATCTTAAATTCTATGGATAGCATAACAATATGAACTCAATAAGTTAAATGTTTTTTATAATATAAATTTCACTAATCAGGCTTTAGAGTGTAATTTTAAAACACTTGCATTTTCATGAATTTTGATATTGTTATGAACTACCATATTATTATATGACTGTTATGCTGGTGCTTATTTTATAAGTTATAGTTTCAGATTAATTAATTTTGAGCCAAACTAAGGAATTATGGTCCATCATAATGAGGTATTTAGTGTGCCCATCCAAATAACATTATAATTTCTTAACAGCAAATATTATGGTTCCACATTCTTTTCCTGTGATATAATACTTTTTCTCAGTTTCAGAAAGCTTCTGATGAGGTATAATACAGAATGTCCTTTACCTTGATTATCATTTTCAGTTAAAATTGCACCCATACCAGAATTAGAAGTCTCAGTTTCTGGTATAAACTCTTTAGTGAAATCAGATGCATATAACGTAGATTGTATAGACACAATTTTTTCTTTAATTCTTCAAAAGTTTTATCGCACTCTTCTTTTCAATTTAATTTATCTCTCAGGTATTCTTTTAAATGTGCTACTATTGATAAAAAAAAAAAAAAAAACATAGGAATATAATGATTATAATATACAGTTAACCCTAAAAATGCTCTTACTAGACTTTTTGTTGTTAGCACTGGAAAATCAAATTTCTCTTTAATTTTCATTAGGGGTGTTCTGATGTCAGTGGCCTATAATGTGTCCTAAGTACTTAACTCTATCTTGAGTAAATTTACACTTTGTAGATTTAATAGCTAAGCCAGTATCTTTAATCAATGAATTTGATTTTTAAAAAAATAAGGTGTTGTTCCCATGTGTTTGAATAAATTGCAACATCATTTAAATAAGGGTCTGCAAAGTGTCCGCATCCATGAAGAAGTTCAGCCATCATTTTACTGAAGGAAAATGGTGCATTTTCAATTCCGAAAGACATGCATAGAGGGCGATAGGTTTTAAAACTCATAACAAAAGTGGCTATTGTTCGGGAATAGGTGTTAATGGTATTTTTCAGTATCCCTTTGTTAAGTCTAAAACAGACATGTATTTTGCAGCTACAACAGTTTCTTCTCGTTGTTCTGGGGCCGCGGTAGCCTAGTGGTCAAGGTCGTGGACTAGCAACTGGTGGTTTTTGTTCTGTCGCGGGTTCGATCCTTGGCCGCCAAAGACCCGCCGTGTAGCCGGGGCTGATGCACGTTAAATCTGTTCGGGGCCCAAAGTCCTCCCATTGGTGTGGTGTGGATGTTAGGAGAGGGGGTGTCAGCTCAGGTGTCGTCCTCGTCACTTGACCGTGGTTCAAAATTACGAGGTCCGTCGCCAATAGCCCTCGTGTTGCTTCTAGTGCGACGTTAATAAAAACTAAACTAAACTTCTCGTTGTTCTGTATTTAGTTATGGGAAGAATTGCGTTTTCCTGTTATTAATCAACTTTCTGTAATCAATGCAAGGTCTAGATCTCTTCCTGCTACTTCAATTAAAATCATAGAAGTGTAATCTGAATATCCTATTTCAATTATTTTGTGTTTAAGCATGTAATCAATGTTTGCTTAAGCTTTTCTGTTTTTATAGGTGAAATTCTATAGGGCTTACATTGCATTGGAGTATTTAATGTCAGTTTAGTATCACGCATCATTAAATGGGTTTTTCAAGTTTATTCGAAAATATTTTTGACTAGCATTTCTGTGCAATTTTAATAGCATGTCTTGTAATTCTTGAATTTGTTGTTCATTTTGCTCATCGTTAACTCAAGTTTTTCCCTTAATTTCCTCAAAATTGAACAGTGTTAGTTAGTTGTCAAATGATGGAAAAGTTTGTTGCATTTCTTCAATTTCAGTAGTATCTTTTGTAATCATAGATTTAATTTATTCAGCTCGCTTATGATAGAGTTTTAATATGTTTACATGTTTAACTTGATGATTATTTTATACCCTTTTGAAACTCACAACATAATTAGTTTCAGATAATTTCTTCTCAATTTTCCCAGGACCTTATTATTCTACTACTAATCTGTTTGATTGAGTCGTTGATTCAACTAGTAAAAACTTTTCCTGGAAGAACTCTGTTGTGATAGCTTTGCGATTGTACCACACTTTTTTTTTTTTTTTTTTTTTTTTTTAATTTGTATTTCCAGAATTTTATCTTTTATCTCTTTGCATTTTAACTGATTCATTAAGTGGAAAGCATATTTCACAATATTGCTCCCTTCCCCTTCAGGATCCATTCATTTTTCTTAAAATAATTTTGTAGATGTTCCAAGATTTGGAATATAAATTAATTTTGACAGTGTAAAAGTAGTGCTTTCATGCATAATAGTTCTTAAAGCAATTAGAACTGCAGGAACTTGCTTCTCCCATTTGGGGACTGCTTCTGCACATAAGATTTATAAAATTCTTTTGATGGTTGGTAAAATTTTTCAACTCTATTACTTTGATTTTAGTATATTGATCTTCTAGATACTTTTATTCTAAATTTTTCTCTGTTATATTGCTTATAAATGAATTACATTCATCATTTCGCATTTCTTTCAAGAATCATATCTGCAAAATATTTGTAACATTATTTCAATTATTGGCATTAATCCAATATCAGGCACAGGTACAGTGTCTGGATATCTGCTAAACAAATAGTTGTAATTAAGTATTTATTTCCACTAGGAGTTGTGGATAGAGGACCACATGTTTCAAACTATATATTTAAAAATACTTGGATATTTCAATGGAACTTTTGTTTTATCATTAGATTTTTCCATTTTTTGACATAGATCGCATGTTTTAACGTACTCTTCTATTTCTTTATAACTATTGGACCAGTAAAAACATCTTGCCAATATGTCTTATTTTTAACAATGCTTAATATTTGGAAATGTTATTATAATATGACTTTATTTCCTTTCTATATTTTTCTCAGGAAATAATAAGTTAGCTTTCATTTCATTAGTTAATTCATATTTTTCATTTTTATCAGTCTTCTTTTTCACCAACAATCCATTATCTATTAATATGAAATCATTTAGTTATTCAAATTTTCATTTTTAAAGGCACTTAGTAATCAATAGAGCAAGTTTTCTGCTTAAATGTTGATCCTCAATAAATTCCTTAGAATCGAATTTGATTAACTCCTTTATTGCGAAATCTTCATCAGCTTGTTATAAAATTTCATCGGCAATTTCATTATCCGGAATTTCTTCTGTTTGCTCTATTTCATCTTTTTCGGAAAGAATACTGTGGTTCCTGTAGCCTAAGTTGTTACTGTTGTGAACATCCTTTGTCTTTGGAATCAGCAAACATTTAAGTGTTTTTCATGAAAAATTAATTTTCTGTGATGAATACACTATTGTTTTAAAAAGTAATGTATTATACCATCTTAGTACTAATCAAGTGCTTGTCGATATTTTGAATGTATTTTATGTGAATTTGTTTATATTTCACCCTGATATCAAATTCAGTTATCCGTCCAGTATTGTTATTATTATTTTAAGAAAATTTAAGATTGATATAAATTTTATGGATTCATTTTCATTGTAACAACTTAATTGAGAAAATACTAATTTTATTTAATTTTAGAATTTATTTGGAAAATTTGTGTAGTTACAGTATAGTTTAGTTTTGATTGTTAACCTGGTAATTTATGAACTATCAATTTTGTGTTAATACTGTATTTACACGAAAAAATGGTACAGTTCATAAATATGTAATAACTATTTTTATGAAAATCTAGGATAGTTCCATTTTGAGGTATTTGATAGTATCTGAGGTTGTATTTGTATAAAACTTATAATATTCTAAGAATTTACTGCATTTCTTATTCTGTATATGTTAGTGTAGAATCGAAGTTGTATTGTTTAAAGAAATCACTTTTGTTTTGGTTTTCAATTGTAAATTTTATTTTGATATTTTTAATTAATATGAATGCTTTTTTAATTAAAGAAATTAGACTTAAAGTAATAAGAATTGTGCCCAATTTCGTTTTAAATTTAAATTTAACAAGAAAACTATTCAGTTCTGTTTCTGAAATATAAGAATTTTTGATTGCTTGATTGTATATGTGTTTTGGTTTTATGTGAATATTTTATATACCTTTTTGGAGAAGGAAAATAAGTTTCGATTTGGCAGATTTTAAGCTTCAGATTTTAAATTTGTAAACAGGCCAAAATTTTTAGTTTATGTATGTCCAATTAGCTTTCTGGTGTTATCTATTACTTTCTTTAAGAAAATGGCTTATTTAGCAATAGGGGGAAAGGAGGACTTAATTTGCCAGATTTTTCAAGCTTCTTCATAAGTATTATAAGAGGTAAGATATTAACCTGTATTTAGTACTGCTTAAGTGTCAAACTAATAGGATATCTCTCGGAAAGGAACTTTGGTTCACACTTTTGTTGGGTCTATTCCCTCAAGATATCATGCAGATAATTAGCTGCGAGCCTGAGGAAAAAGCAAATGATTAAACATATGTGAAAAAATTATTGTTAAAGGGATTTAATTTAACTCCTGAAAAATTTTGGTGGCTGTTAATATGCAACAGAAAATTACAGAACGTACTTGGCTAGATTTTCATCATGAACTGCTAACTTATTTTGATGGTTGGACGTCAGGACTAAAATTTAAAACCTTCTATCAACTGCTGGATTTTATCATTGCAAGTCAAAAAAAAAAATATGCACCGTTTGAATTTATAGAATACTATTTGGATGAATGGTCCATCATTAACTCATTTAATGTATTGGCTGAAAAATTGGAATAATTCGAAGATGTGAGAAAAAATGTTTCGAACGAAACCAATTAATGTTTTTTCTAGAGGGAAATATGAAGTTAAAGGACCAAGCAAATTTAAAAAGCTTGAGAAAAATCCTCAATGGGTTGAAAATTCCAAATATAAGGCAAACAAGCATGAGAGAAAAAAAAAATTTGAACTTAATCACAATATGGACTTCAAAAGAAGAAAGTAGCTGAAATGCTTTTCCTGCACCTCTCTTGATCATTTACGCCCAAACTGTCTGAACCTGAAGAAAACTTCAGAGCCTGTAAATTCTGTGTCAGAATGTGATATGGAAACAATTTTTATTGCTATATTCTCATAGAAAAGTAAATGGTATCAGTACCAAAATCCTCTGCAGCAATGGAGCCATCATAGATATTGTTTGTCGCAAATTTTTGGCTCCCGAAGATATGATTGGTGAACACATATGGGTACAACAACCTTTGAATGCTAGTTCTACTTGCTTTCCACTAGCTGAAATTCTTATTGAATGTGAATGGGACAGAATATTCACAAAAGCAACTGTTATTCCAGATTAACTGTATTGTGGTCATTATCTTCTATGAAATAGGATTGCTGCTCTTTAAAAATTAAGGAAATATTCCATTGCCCCTAATGAATGCGGTCCAAATAAGAAGACAGAAATAGATTGAAAAATAATAGAATTCTGAACAATTGGATGAACAACCCCAAAACATAGACATTAACAGTGAAGACACAAATTCAGAAGAGGATGAACTCCTTTTTACTGATGATGAATCCCTGGCTGAATTAACTAAACTTGATGTGGATCAGCTCATGTAAGCTCAAAAGGAAGATGTAGAATTAATGTCATTGATGAAAGATGTTGAAGAGGTAAACGTTACAAAAGAGTATGAATTATGCAATGAAAATTGCTGGTAAAATGGAATGTAGATAAAAGTAAGTTGGGAAGGAAACTAATTCTCATACCCACTAAATTACGTTAGTATATTTTAAATAATGTGCCTCGAAGGATCATTTAGTGATATATTTTTCCTGGAAAAATTGTTACAAGGATTGTGCATACTATATCTAAACTTGTGATCCTTGTCAAAGGATTGGGAAAGCTAGCCTCAAAGAGAAGATTTCTATGACTTTGGTTCCAGTTATTACGGAAGTATTTATCAAGCTTAATACTGATATTGTTGTATTATTACAACTGGTACTGTACTGGTACTGTTGTACTATTATACTGGTATACTGTAGTTGTACCAGTGACCGCAATTTGTATGTCATCAAAATACCGGGATGCTGTAGCTTTGTCTGACATAACCTCTGTGTCAGTTATTGATGCTCTACAGATATTCATTAGAACTGGTTTTCCGAAGGAGATTCAGCATGACTTAGGAACCTTTTTTTGTGAGCAAATTAAATTCTTAACTTTTTTGAATGATTTGGAGCAAGCTTGTGAATAGTTCAGTATACCATCCTTAAAGCAGTCATGTGGAAAAGTTTCATCGTACCTTAAATCGAATACTCGAGTTATGTGCTTTGAAGAAGAAACGGAAAGACGTTGAAGCGGATTTATTTGCGTTGAGAACCACGGCAGACAAATCTACTGGATTCAGACCATTAGATCTTGATCATTACAAGATTCTAAGAACTTCACTAACTCTATTTTATGAGAATAGGTTATAACCAGAAGAAGGAAATTCTGTAGTAGAATATCTTACCCTGTTGAATATATTAAAGAAATGTCAGGAACTTGCCGTCAAAAATATGGAAGAGAATAATCAAATGAGAGGGAAATATTAGTATGGGAAGAACAGCATTAAAAGAGAATTTAAGCCTAAGACAAAGTACTTGTTCTTTCTACCTCACCAAAGAATAAGTTATTTGTCAAATGGTGTGAACCTGGTACAGTGGATGGCAAAATCTCTGAAACAAATTATATTGCAAATCTGCCTGACAGGAAAATTCCACCCCAAATTTATGTTAATTTATTTAAGCCCTACTATCAAAGTCCTGAGTTTGTAAATCTAGTTGTTGTCCCCAATGAAGAAACTTCAGAGTGAGAGGAAGATTTTCCTAACATTGTCAATAATCTAACATTTTTATTCTTGAAGAGGGTCTGAAGAGTAGTGAAGTTGAATTCAGATTAAATAATTACCAAGTAAATGGGTTAAGTTACATTTCTTGCAAATATTTTTGCTTCTCAAATGTTCCCGGAGTTACCAACGTGGTCGAATTTGAAATTGAACTTTCAGAAAAGAAATTGATTTGTGCGAAACCACATAGAATGTCTCCTAGATAGACAAATATTGGAAAGGTAGAAATTGACAAAATGTTGCAAATGAAAATCATTGAAGTTGGCAAAAATATTTTACATCGCCAATGTTTTTTGACGAAGCACCTGGAAAGGCATCTAGACGTTGCATTGACTATAGAAAGCTGAATGAAATTACTAAGATCGAATATTTCCCAAAACCAAGCATCGAGGAATCGATTGAAGCAGTTGCTGCAGCGAAGTACATTAGAGTGCAAGATCTGTCAAAGAATTATTGGCAGATTCTCAGGATTAAAAAAGCACAAAGGTTTACAACATTCGTCACCAATTTTGGATCCTTTCCACCAATTAGAATGCCATTTGGGCTGAAGAATGCTCCTTTTTCTTAATAAAATGATTGTTAAACTATTGAGAATATGTAAAGAATTTGTTGTGCCTTATCTTGATGATGGGGCAATCTACTCTCTCGACTGGATTGAAACCTGAAACATCTTGATTATGTGTTGGAAAGGATTGACAAGGCTATAAATTATGCCTTTAAACAAACAAATGTAGATTTGCCTATCAGAAGTTAAATATCTCAGACATTATATTGGTCAAGAGATCTTCTAGCATAATTAAGATCCAAACTATCAAGTATTAGCAGTATATTATCGGAAATGTATATAACCATTTTCAATTTTAGCTGCACCACTGGCTGAATAATTAAAAGGACGACTAAAGAAGTCCCAAAATTTTGTGGAACGATCAGTGTCAGCTAGCTTTTGAAGTACTTAAAATGCGTCTCACCAATAACCCTTTGCTATATGCTCCTAAATTTGACGTTATTTTCATTTTACAATGCGATGCATCTAATGTGGGTATAGGAAAAGTCCTATTCCATTAAGATGAAAAAGGTAAAGAACATCCTGTTCTGTATTTGAGCAAGAAATTTACATCTTTTGAACGAAAATACAGTTCTACTGAAGAGGAATTTGCTGCCATCTTTAATGCTGTCAAGGAATTGCAATAATATTTGGTTGGACAATGTAAATCTTACATTCAGACTGACCATAATCTCTTTGTATGGCTTAGAGAAAAACTCTGGTGTAAATCCTGGATTGATGAGATGGTCAATAGATATTCAGCCTTGGAACTATGAGTCATTCATAAAAAAAAAAAGGGAAGCAGCATCGGAATACTGATAGTTTAAGTAGACTAATTTAAAAAGAAATTGATATGTGAATAGTATATTAAACTCAAAATAATTTTAGAATATTTTTTTTCTTGTTTATGTCAACAATTTGTATTAGTACATGTTTGCTTTACTTTATCTCATTTATGTATAATGTTAATTCTTTATGAAATGTAAGTTTTTATAGAAATACTTTTTACTATTGTAAAAATATCTTAATGGAGGAATTGTGACGTCACAGCTCTTAAACTTATTTTCCATTTTTCTCTTTTCTTTTCTTTCTTCCTTTCTTTTTATATTGGAATAATAATATTGAATTCCTGCAAACAGCGGGTGCTTGTACTTCGTGAATGTGCGCATGCTACATAAAATTTATTAATAAAACATTTTTAAAAAGGAAATGGAATATTTGACACTAAGCCACAATCATAGTTACCTTTTCTAAAGTAGAGAATGGTTTATCTTTAAGCTACTGAGGAGGTTTGTTACCCAAT
Organism: Nephila pilipes; assembly: GCA_019974015.1. Classification (NCBI taxonomy): domain Eukaryota; kingdom Metazoa; phylum Arthropoda; class Arachnida; order Araneae; family Nephilidae; genus Nephila; species Nephila pilipes. The sequence goes on from BMAW01081402.1 coordinate 156,797, forward strand.
ATGTTTATGCCGGCATCATGTGTAATGACAGCTGTTTTAGTTTTTATATGACCATGTTCACAATTTAAACTTTTGCTAAAAGTTGGTTCACTAAATGACCATTAAAACTTTTTGTACTCAAGCATGTTCCCAGTTCATTTTACAGTAATTTATAAATTTTTGGGAAATAACATCTACTGTGGCTCGTGTATCTCGAAGAATAGGCATTTTAAATTTATTAATTAAACCTTTAATAGTATATGTCTAATAAGTCATCATTTGCAGAAATGCACTTTATCTTTTTGTTTGTTTTTATGCGAGGATATTGAGGTTTAAGATGATTGAAGGACCCGCTTTCGAAACAACGTGGTCAATATCTTTTATTGTAGTAATTCTCTTTTATTATTATTTTGAAATTGATCTTGCATAGGGTGATCTTTTTGTTGTCAATAGACATCTCATTTAGCAGGATGCTTTAAATAAGGTGGATGCTCTAGTTTTTTAGAAAATTATCATAACGAGGTTTGCGAGTAAATGGTTCTTTGTGTTATTTCTCTCGGTTTGAGTGGTGGAAAATTTTGATTTTGTTGTCTTTCTCACATCTTCAAAATCTCGAATTTTTTTTGTAACCATCTAAGTGGAGATAAAATAATGGTTGTAAAATGTTCTTAAAATCCACGGAAGTCCGCTTCTTAATTTAATCAACCAACATGTGGTCTTTTAGCTATTTACAAATTTCGATTTTTAGTCCATCTATCCATTCCTCTTAATAATTCTTTAATTCACAATTAAAGTCTTATTAAGTACTTCCAGAAGTTTTTTGGTGTTTGCTAAATAGTTGTTGGACTTTTTTTTGCACTCAATTTAAATCTTTGTAACAATAAAGTTTTCATATATTCATAATTTTTCGCATCTACTTTTCATTATCTATCATAAGTTGAAGTATGTCACAAGAGTAACATTGAAATAAGCTGAGTCGTATGGTTTTCAGCTTGTATATTCATAATTTTGAACTTGTGGATCAAATGACACTAAAGTAAACTAATTTCTCCTTCTGTAGGATTAAAATGTGACATGCATCGTGAATTCTGATTTTCACAGGTTGATCAGATAACTGCATAGAATGCATGGGCAGTATACTTACAGCCCTTGCTTCAATTTCTAATTTTTTGAGCTCAATGGCTCAAACTCGCTCTTGTTCCTCTTTTGCTCATTCTCATGCTCTCCCCGCTCCTCTTTTTCGCGTTCTCTTTCTTACTCCTCTTTTTCACCTTCTCTCTCGCTCCCCCCCGCCCTCAGTTCTTTTGTAATGATACCAAGTAACTCATGTCTATATTCATCATCAAAATCAGAATGAATCTTATTTCCTACTTCTAGTTAATAATGTCATGTTAAGCAAATATCTTTAATACAATTTTAAAATTTAATCGATCAATTCGTGGTTATATCGGGGAATTTAATTTTAAAGGTCTGACTTGTCACTTTTTCGAACAGTCTATTTCGTATGTATTTAAATACTCTTAATAAAGTTATTTTCTATTTCCTCATAAATTTCTTAAATAGAACGCAGTATTCAATTGAAAAATGACTTAAATAATTTAAAATATCTTAAATATTCGTCATATTGTATTAATATTTAAAATTACAAATAGCAATTAATTCAAATTACAAAATATCCAAAAATTCACCAATTTGTCACCCACATAGTAATAATAAGTACATTCATTTTTCAGTGCAAAATTCTTATATCGACTTTAAAAAATATTATAATACAACTAGACAACCGTAAATAAATCAAATTATGTAATGCACTAGGTAAAAAACCTTTTAAAATCCACAGTGATTTGTCAAAACTCAAATTCACTCTACCCATTTGGCAAGAATTATTAAATCAGTTTGGCGAAATAACGGAGTATAATTATACTACGTGTGGTTGGTGAGAAATATGTATGCTAATCAATATAAATCATATAAAACTTCACTACCAACATTACAGAAATATTTTTTTTCTTTCATAAATAAATTCATATGAATAACAATCAAATAAAAAAAAACTTTAAAATATTACTTTATCACAAACAAAAATATAGTTTTATTCTTTATATTATAGATGACAATTATTTATCTTACTCACACTTGCTCCAATATAAAATAAGAAACATATAAAATAACAAAATGTAATTAATATATAAGAAAAAAACCAGATAAATCCTTCTCCTGTTATTAGCAAATCATCTGCTAAAAAACGCTTTTTCTGGAAAAGAAATAATCTCAGAATATAACATCAGAATATCAACAGCATAGAAAATAGGTCTCAGAAAAAAAATGGTGCTTGTAGTCGAATACATCCACTTTCACAAAACAATTTCTCCTGGGGAAAAAAAAATGGAAATCGGTAATTTCATTGGATAACTTCCTCTGGCAGCTTCAAATTTCACCTCCCCCAATTCATCGATTTAGGAGACCAGCACTGTCACAAACAGATAAGCACTTCTAGTTTGAACTTCAGCATCATCAAAATTATTTTTGCTAAATTCAGATGCTCATTAGACTTAGGAGACCAGCTCTATCAAAATCAGATAAGCACTTCCAATGTACAAAGATCTCGGTGGAACTTCCAATTAATTGTCTGTGCTGTAATACAGACATTATATGAAGAAAGGTGATGTTTTATTCTCGACATCACATTTATTTTCAACAGATGTTTTCCAGTATAAACATATACACAGGTTTACAAGAACAATTATTTCGTCTTTTTCATGTAAAAAAACTGCTATCTCTTCTCTTGTCAGTTGTCATTCAGCATTCTTAAAAAGATAATTTTGTGGTGGTACTAAATAATTTTTTTTAAGAAAATTTCTTTTATTTAACTTTAAATGTTTGTGTAATAATGCTTATTAATGAATGTTGCCAATGTATTTTTCTATCATTTTTTAAGTAAAACTATTTTTCAAACATTCAACACATCACAAAAGTTACATGAATGGTACAAGCTCATTGTGAATAAAATTATTAAAACTGACACTTAATAGCATAAGTGAATAAACTCCACTAAATTTTAAATTATTTCAAACTTCTGTTAACAACAGGATTGCATTAATTTGTATATAAAATATTACATATTTGGAAATTATTAAACAGATAATGCTTTGATAAAATGTGAACTGTGCTTACCTGCGTATGATTGAATATTAACTGAAACAAAGAAAATCTACTGCACTCATATGTTCTGTGTCGTGTTTTGGTAAGAACTAAAAGCCACTCACTCTCAAGATGTCCTATGCGGAGCGTGTGAGTCTCACATTGAGCCTTGATGAACTATCCACCATAAATGAGTTCAATTGGTCATCTTAATAAAATCATAATAAGTAATTATTCACTGCAAACTGTTATTGGTAAAGGAAATGTTTTAATTATTGATTTACATAAGTAGCTCTTTGTAAAAGAATAAAAAAAGTTTGTGCTTTTTTTTTTTTTAGAAAAAAAAAAGCATTTACTCCTATTAGAGAATCTACTTGTAATTCTAATATTTTCCCCATATCTGATCGGCGCATAAGCATTCATTGTAATAATTTTTTGACATATTATACAGTGTGGGCAAAATAAAACTGCTGTGGATTATATTTATAAAATTTACTCTTGTTAATTAACAGGAGAGCTGTCCACCAAGGAAAATGCTGGAAATGGCTATCATTGAAGTCAATACAGCTCTGTGCTCAATTTATGAAACTGTGAGATGCATAGCAGGAGAGGTATTGCTTGAGAGGTATCAGCAATAACACTCATTTTTCTACTGCAGCTCTTCCAGTTTGTGAGGATTATTTTAATACATCTGACACTTCAAATTTCAACCAGAGAGAAAGGCGATCGAGGTGGAGAGGAGATTTTACTGTCCCTACTGATTGTTCTCTACTCACCTAACTCCCCATGTACTCATGAGAAGATTGTCAAAGCTGTGTTTGCTGTTGCTGCAACTTGCTGAAAATGTCCATACAGTCTTTCATCTTCTGTGAGTTGAATCAGAAATGAATTAAACTGATTCTGAACGTAACAATAAGCATTAACGGTTTGGTGGAAGAATCGTGATGTAGAAACCAGATATTGCACACTGAACACCATTCTTGAGATTATGTAATCACTGTTCAAAGTACTCATGAGGATAATGGTACACGTTCTGTGGGTTCACATGTCCTAACAGGTTGAATTGGGCTTCATCTAAAGAAATGAAAACCTGAGGATCTAGAAGTCCTGATTCCATTTATTTTAGAAATCACGAGCAGAACTTAACATGCATAAGTTTTTCTGTAGGATCATTTTTGCAGATCCTTTCTGATAATGTTTCAACATGATGATCTCTTAATTCTCTCTTGCACAGGTAATCAGGTTGAAATTTTGTCTAACTCTTTTTTTGGAAAAATACAGTTTGTATTGGCTACAGACTCTATTTCATGCCATTTTGCCATTAAGTTTTGCTTTGCAGGTTTTGCTGGAGATTTTGCCAAACACTTATATTCTTAAATTGTTGTGCAAGCTGTTCTGCAGACTTTTTCCACTCAACTTGGGAGTACTTTTGCACTTTTATTAGGAACATCATTTTGTGTTATATTAAACTAGTCACTAAACTTGTTTATGCCTCTCACTCACACAAATGTAATGACACAGCAAAGAACTCGGAACAGAGCATGCAGGCACATGTGACAATAACTGGATTTTGCACTGACGTCACCAGTGGCCATTTCCAGCATTTTCTGTGATTGACAGTTCTCCTATTCATTAACAAGTATCGATTCCATATCAATCTTGGTCTTATAAATATTTTTCGGGCCAGTTTTATTTTACGCACCATGAATTGAATGATCAGGATGACCAGGATGAATGTTCTTTGTATATTTCTTAGCCTTAGTGTTGATGTAATTTACTTTTTTTTTATATTCAGATTGATATGAACATTACAAAATACAGCTGCATCTATTATTTAGGTGTTTTTTTTTAAATATTGACTATTTGAATTTTAAAATGTCGCAACAGTTTCTAGATAATTGCATCAAATAAACCTTTACTCTTCATTTTTTAAAAATAAAACTCTAATATTAGTTTAATACAAAGTTTAAATATACTTTTCTTTTTTTAGGTTGTAATGTGCAAGTTCCTCCTGAAGTTATTGTTCTGAATTCAATTGTTCTTCCACATAAAGACTTATCACAAAGTTACAAAAATGAAATAATTTTATAAGTCATTTTAAAAGGAAAATTTGATATGAAGCAATTTTATATCAAGGTGCTTATATGAAGTAGTTGAGTCTTTTTCAAAGTACAAATTTATATTGACTCGCATGATAAATTTAATTGTACTTAGAAAAAGTATATGTGCTGTTATTTGTGCAGATGGTTTATACTTATTTTTGAATTATGATTTTTTTTAAAACAAAAATTTAATTTATACATTTTTTCCTGATAACAATTCTTCTTAAAATGACTATAAAAAAAAATGCAAAAGGAACAATTTATGTCTCTTATATTACCCTTAACTTTCATATTTTATGTTATTGGTTGCTAAAAGTTTTATGTTGAAATTTTGTTTTTGTTTGTTTTATTATGAAATTTAATTATTTTGTGAAATCGTTTATACATCAGTTCTTTGTTGTGTCATCCAATAATTAACTGTTGATTTCTTAAAAAAAATTGACAACTTTTCTTTATTTTTTTCATTGTTTAAAATGGTTAATAAATGCTACATGATTTCTATGGCATAATTCACGTTTACATTTGTTGAAAAACTCAAAATTTTATTTAAAAGTTATAGTTCTGTAGCCATAGATTTTAATAAGATTATGCTATTATTTTGTATGAATTTCTAATGAAAAATTTTCAATTTAAAGGATGAATTTCCTTTGTTGATAAACTGTAATCAGCCAGTTATATTAGCTCAGTTTGTGTTGATTTTCAGTCATAAATAAGTCTTTTTAGAATTTTCTTTGAAATCTAGACTTTGAATTAAAACTCTATTGTGATATGTAGAAAAAAATTTAAAATAAAATTTCACTTGCTAACATATTATAAAGAAGTTTTCTATGAATACATTCAACCTTTACTTTATGTTTATTCATAGTTCTGGAGGATTGTATTTCAGAACAATGTATAAATATTATTGTATGAGCTTTGTGTGCATTAAAATGAGAACAACCCTGAATAGGAATATAAATTTTGAAAACTTTATTTGTTAAAGGAAATACATGAAGTAAATTTCTTAAATTTTTGATTATATGATCTTTAAATTTTTCGTCGACTTGTGTTTAAATTTTTATCTTAAATTATATTTAAAAAATATTTATCATTCTTTGATTTAGAATGCATTATTTTGAACTTTATTTCAAGAAGTACAATATATTTTTTTCTTATGAAAATTTTTTAAGTCAAACTGTTCATAGCTGAAAGGAAACTAAGTGGTTGATAAGCATTATATTTGTTGTTAAAAATTATACTAATTTGTAATCTGGCTTGTTTCAGAGTTACTTCTCTCTTGCAAATCACAATTTTAAAATTTAGTTAACATGATAGACTTGTATCTAAGAAACAAAGAGTCATTATAATTAAGTAAAATATTTTAATTAATGTTAAATTTTTTTCTTTAAGATCATTGTTTATGAGCCCTCATGCATTTTTGCCACCAATATGTGTAAATGAACAACAACCAGTTTTATCTGTGTTTTGACAATCTGTTAAATCCTGTAAATTTTCTACATTTATAAGTCATTCATTTAAAGTTATTTCACTATGAACGATTTTGGAAGAATTGTACAATTAGCTAATGAAATGTATTTCTAAAAAAATTGGATAGAAACATTAATTTTTATTTGAATAAATTCTGAAATTACATTGAAGTCAACTCTTCATTTTATCAATTTTCTTTATATGGAATTATTATATTGTTTAGAGTAGTATATATGGTGTTAACAATTTTTATTTGAATAAATTCTGAAATTACATTGAAGTCAACTCTTCATTTTATCAATTTTCTTTATATGGAATTATTATACTGTTTAGAGTAATTTATATGGTGTTATTAGCTCCTAAAAGATATAACTAATCCAGTATTTGTTGGCAAATTCTGTTCTGTTGCAAATGTCTAGAATATGCATTTGTAATCAAATGTCTGTTATATTTATACGTATTGTTTTAAAATGTTAGTTTTATCCGATTTCTGTACATGTATTTTAATCAAATTATTAAAATTGTAAATTACTTATTTCACTAGTCAAAACATTTGAATCAAATACTAAAATTTAAATTTGATAAAATCATGATTTGAATCAAATATTGTAATTTTAGTTCTTTGTAGAATTTAGAAGTAAAATCTTGTTTTTGTCCCAGCCATTAAATATTTACTGTTAGGTTTTTCTTTTATTTTAATATTTGTTGTTTGTCTTTTTTTTAAAAATCTGAAATATGTCGGCATCAATGTTTAAATTATTATTCTTTATCATTAAATTGAAGTCATGATTTTTAAGACTTGATCTGTAAAATCAAGAGTTTTAGATCTCAAAATTAGATTTTTTCCCCCACAAATATGCATAAAACATTCCATATCTTTTATAATTGATGGATTTATATGAGTAATTTTTATGATATTGAAAAGTACAACTTTACATCTATTTAAATGTGTCAGTAAATGTATTTTTTAAGAACAAAAGGACATTGAGAAATTTTATATTGTTAATAAACACAGTTATTATATTGATATATTTGTTTTTTTTTAAACTTTGTGTTTGATGAAAATATGTAATTTCAATCCTTTGTGAGCGATGATTCTAAATAACTTGAATTTAATGTGGTTTAATTTCTCAAAATTCCTTTTTTTGTGTTATTTTCATTTGACATTTCTACTTAATTTTATAGATTTAATTTTGATTGCACTTTTCGTCTTATTACTTTATTATTTATTTAAATTAAGGGTTATTTTTTGATAATCGTATCATGTAGCTTAATTTGACATTTTCAGTGCGATTTATTTTGCATTAAAATTTCATTATTTCGATTATATTTATAATACTAATCTATTTTTAATTTTGTTTTATTTCTTATTTTAGAAATTAAAGATTTTTAAAAGACTGTTTCTTACATTTTCTGATTATTATTAAAATGAAATATCTTGTTTTGATAACTGCATACTATGTATATAATGTATTTAATTAAAAAGAAATAGTAAATAAATTTTATGTTTATTATACATGCCTTATGACATTGTGCCATAATTATATTTTTAAGTTTTTGTGTTGTGAATTGCATTATTTATCCTATAAGCATGAGAAGATGTATTTTTCTGAATGTTACATAGTTCGTGACTCCTTTCTTATAAATTTTTTTATTTCTATTAATTCTGTCACTTGTTTTTAATTTGTCAGAGTTAATAGCAAATAACATTAGATCAAAATATGTATTCTTTAAATTTCAAAAGGGTTGTCTTTTATATTTGTAGCATATGTGAACAATGTTGTTTGGGTGTTTTAATTACATTCCCAGTTTGTGTCTATTTTACTGTTGAATCTGCTTAGGTGAGTATTTAAAATATTATGTACTGTGTTAGATTCAGTTGCATTGATAGGTATATATATTACTCAAGGCAGCTTGAAATTTTTAAATTTATTATAAACATTTTACCCATTCCAGTGTTAATGATTTATGCAGAGTTTGTTAATTTTTTTTTTTTTTGTTCATGTTGTTTATGCAGTGTAGGTTGAGTAGTTTCTAAAACATTGTATTGAAACTAGCTTGTAAATTCTTTTCTTAAACTAGTGATAGAAATAATGTAAAACATAAAATTTCCTATGTAAATGGGTAGGTGTAATAACAAAATAGATGTAATTACAGAAAATAGAATTTTACAATTTTTATTTCCATTTTTAAGCAGCTTGTATTTGTCAATGTTTTTTACCACAAGTTTTTGATGTGATAGGAATTCATGTTCATTACTTGTACAGTCACAAATATTTTGAAATAAAGATTTAAATGGTAGTAAAATATTTTTGATATCTAATTCATGTTCATATATAACTGATGAATTATGATTTTTTGACTCAATGCTCTTTCAATTTTTTAAATTATATTATATATTGCTGTGATTAAAATCCCCTCAATTAGCTATGAGAACACTACAGTTTTATGATTCCTCTCTCCTCCCCTCTTTTATACTTGAACTGATGTAATATATTTGTCTCTTAGTTTGTTAATGTTATGTTTTCATGTAAATTGAGCTTGTATTAATTTTCAAGCACTTTGAAGTAGATTAAAATAAAGACTTAACTATATATATATATATATATGGTCTTGGGTTTGCTTATTTAACATTTTAATTTTGTGTCTGCTATCTAAAAGTCATGTAATATTAAGGTTTTGCTTTCCAATACTGGTTTTATTTTGATTCACAAATCAAATATTGATATGTTCTGAATATAACCAAATATACATTTAATAGTTGCTAAAGAATTAGTTACACAAGACAGTTACAAAACATATTTTAATGTATGTTTTTGTAACTATCTCATTTATTAAAAAATATTTTACAATTTTTACTGTTCAATACCCAATTATTTTTGCTAATTAAATGTTCATTCAATATGTGATCTTTTTCAATAAAAAATTTACTGTGGCAAATTGTAATATGTTTTAGAAACGAGCTTCCTAATTAATATATAGGGTTTTTGCTAATAGTAATTACTTTTTATAATGTTTTTAAAAAATTATTTCTTAAATGTGATTTGATTGAAAATATTTTATCCTGAATTGTGGAATTTCCCCTCCCCTCATATTATTTTTATTAACAGATAAATAACTTTAGTTTGCTCATAGCAGATTATGATGATTTATGTCCTTATGCATAATTGAATTTATTTTGGTATGCTTTGTTGATTAAATAAATTATATATTTTGAATGTTCTTGAAGGACATTATATTTATTGTTTTCATGTCTTACACTCTTTCACAAGAAAAATGTTTGTAAGGTCTAAACATAATAAATAACATGACAAGGATTTTTGGAACAGTTTCTTCAGTAACAAATGGCCCAGGATGTAACATTGATAAAATAATACATTTTTCTAACATACACTTAGTAAATTAGATTGAAATTTCTTCTAAATATAACATTTCAGTTGTGAATAAATTTTTTAAATTGGATTGAGTTATTGTAATGATACAAATACATGCAGTATAAATAGTTCATGTAAATTCAATTCTCTGTATTTTTTTAACTCGTGATAGCATAAGCCGACCATGCATAACCTTTGATTTTAACCTTATTCTTTTTTTTCAGAGATCTGTATAACAATTATACCAATTCTGAATTTTTTTAATTCATATATGCTTGTTTTGATTAATATTAAAACTAGTTTAAGAAGTAGGTGCTAAATATAATTTGATTTGATTAATTAAAATATTTGATTTTTTTTTGTCATTTGAAAGTATGTTTTCTTCAGTTCAGTCTTGTTTTTTTATTGTGGTTTATAGAAGTATTTAATCGCACAATGCTTGTAAATTTTCAGAGCTTCGATATGAAGTTTTAACAGTTGTTGGGAAATGTTTTGAATAAGATATTCTGGTTGTTTTCTGATTACGCTTGCATATTGTTTATCTGAAGTTTTTCGAGTGGCCTTGGTAGCCTAGTGGTCATGGTCGCGAATTCGGCGTTGTTTCCATTGTGTCTTGGGTTCGAGTCCTGGTGCCCCTGAAAACTCGCCGTGTCGTGGTGCTAATTCTTGATAAATCTTTCGAAGCTCCGTGTCTTTCCATTGGCATGTTGAAAGTTTAGAGAGGGTGCTGCCAGCCTGGTGTCGTTCTCGTTACTTGACCAAAACTCAAAATTATGAGGTCCATCGCCAATAGCTCTCATATTGCTTCTAAGTGCGCCGCTTATAAACAATCAAATCTGAAATGTTTTGAAATTTGCTGAATTTGGTTCTCAAATAATTTCAATTACTATTTCAAAATTCTGCTGTATATTTTTTTTACCGCTTTCAATAAAGCACTGTTATTTTTATAAAAATTGCGCTTCCTGAGCAAATCGTGAGATATTCCGCTCATTTGTATACATTTCCCTTAAATTTTAATGCAATTTAATCCATTATTAAAAGGAACTCTTCAACGCTTGTATGAGTAAAAATTCTTTTATTTAATTAGGTAAGAATAAAAATATACTTAAAATAATAATATATTGTTTATATATAATGACAATGCATTTACTTATTTAACTTTAGTTACACTTACTTTTTCTGTTGTAGAAATCATAAGGAATTAATTTCGCCCTTAATCGTCTTTTAGGTAAACCTGATTGTAAAATAACTTTAAAATAGCATACAAATTCCATTTTTGGATTTCTGTTATCTATTTTCCTTAGTGCGACACTAACACAATGAAAAAAGTTTTTCAGTTGTATGCTCGTATTTGCATTTTGGTTACATTTACTTAATTTGCACTACATTAAATAAAAGATAATTATCATTTTTTAAAATAATAATCAAAAGCTTACAGATTTTGAAATGATGACAGAATTGAGTTTTTATATTGTTATTTTATAGTTCAATGATTGTGAAGAAAATTTCAGATTGATATTTCAATATTTCTCATGTTTAAGTTTATATTTTACGCAAATAGTCAACAATACGTAATTCTAACTTTTCAAACCAGAATATTAAAAGTTTTCGGGCAAAAGTTTATTTGATTTTTTTTCCTTGCATTTGCTATTTACCAATAATTTTTACTATAAATTTATTTCTATGTCTCTTTAATCTCATTATTGTAAAAATCTCGTTGATCCAAATTTTTTAGTCTTCGCTAACTTAACGTTTTGATGTTCAAGACTTCTGTAAAGAAAATACTTCATTATCGAGAAATGTTTACTAAATGAAAGAAACGTAATTTGATAATCTTGTACTGGATAAGAGAGATGAAACAGGAATGAAATGTTTCAGCTGATGATAATTGAGCCTTCAAAATTAAAAGGAAAATGTTGTGGCAATATTTGTAATAATATGTTCAACTGAATATAAGTTTAAATATCACATCAATTGGAATTAATTTGGTAAATTAGTTTAATATATATAAGTCTAGATTTCATATTCGTTTTCAACTATATATTAGTTATAAAGTATAAAATGTTTCAAGCTTAACATATATTTATTTGGTAATTTTTGGAATTTTGGTAAACTTATTTTATCCTTTAATATAAAAAAAATTAATATATTCTATTTAAGTATACAGTAAAAGTATATGATTGTAATTGTTAGAATCAAATGGTATAAATGAATTTTAAAAGTTCTGATGAAGTAGTTTAAAACCAAAATTTCAATTTTAAAATGGTATCAATTATAATATAATCTTAACAGACCTACAAAGAAAAGTGCAAACTGAAAACCTTAATATTGTTGCAAGACAAGGATATGTTTCTATTAAAACTTCATAAATGTTAAAAAAAATGCAACTGTTATTGAAGTGAAAAAATGCATTGCATTTTGAAAATAAACTTGACTCTTATTTAAATGCCAAAATTTGATATTAATTTATAGAATTTTAGAAGAATTTCTTGACAATTACAGCTATAATATCTATATCTATTAAAATTTTGTATTCCACTGATTCAATTCAAGTTTTAAAATTATTAATTTTCCTCTTAATAAATCAACAATAAGTTGCATGAAACTCAGTTAATGTATTAATCGTTTGATTTTATTGGTATACGTTTTTGTTAATGGCTTTAAATGTAATTTGAAGCAAAATACCTTATTGCTTTATATATTATAATATATTAAATTGAATTATGATTAACTCTATGATATTTTTTATGTTTATTAAGCTAATTGTTGAATTCTGAGTTTTCTGCGATATCTCGATTTTTTGCATATGATTTTATCTTTCATTTTTATTTCCAATTAATATGTTACAATGAATGTTTATTTTTGACTCTCAAGGAATTTATTAACATCTAACACATAAAAACAAAGATAATTTCATCAAGTCATAATACATTTTGAAGAAATATGTTCTCTTATGATGTTCTTTTACCCATATATGGATTGTTTATTTTTATTCTTTTTTTTAGCGAGATATGAGTGATAAATCGTTCAATCGATTTGGAAAGTTAAATGTCTTTTTTATTTGATATCTGATCGTTCAGTTAGATTTCTTATAATGTTTTGTTTACTCTGGGATAATTTTGTGATGCTATATTTGTTTACATATTTGGCTTAAAGTAGTTTCGATAAATTATCAGATAAAATAAAACAGATCTACTAAAAAATGTTAAATGCTTTAAAGTGATTTATATCAGAGCTTAAGGATAAACTCTTAGTTTTTTTTAGCAATTTAAAAACATCTTTAAAAAAGCTTTTTTTATATTTATTTTCAATTCATTAGTTTATTTGAATGACTATTTTGGAAGAAAATAATTATAATTTGATAAAAAAAAAAAGCATTTATTTGAAAAAAGTATTGATATATAAATAGTGATTTAAACAAACAAATGTCATAAATACAGTTCACATGAGAGTACAAAGATAAAATAAATAAGACGAACAACATTATTTACAAAAGCTCTCTTTAAAAAAAAGATTTAAAAAATGTTTTTCATTGAAATATTGATAAGTAATTTTTCATCAACCACTTGTTTAAATTAATTTATAAATGAAAAATAAAATTTTGAGAGATTTTAATCAAAAATAAAATTTTAGTAACATGGATCAATTAATGAAGAAGTGATATTTTTAGATGGTCTAAATAATATGAATATTATACATATATATGTATAGAAGTGAACAATGAAACATGTAATAAATAGTTAAGCAAACTGCAAATCTTTTCACAAATTTTCACTTTTGCAATTATGTTATTTTTAAACTGAATAATAAATCAATTCTTAAACACGAAAATGTAGTATAATTACCATTTGCCCGCAACGGGAGGGTTCATATTTAAAATAGCCGCCCAGTTTAAAATATGACAAGTTCATTAATTAGATAAAAAAGTTTTTGAAGTTAATGAACACTATTGTCAGCTAAACATACAGATGACATTCTTGATAAGAAATTTCACACATAAAATAACACAACCAATGTTAAAAATGAATTTCGGTATTCACATCTGTTTTTTGATTAATTTTTTCTTCAAACCTACTGAAGGTGAGAAAACACTTCTCATCACACTCTTAGTGTTAAAGACATAATTTTGCGCGTTGGACATAAAATAGTTGAAACATTTTGAAGAGTTGCAGCATGCTGTGAATGTTGTATTTCGATGTTGAACTGTTCAAGAAGTAATAACAAAGTTTAAAAATTATTTTCACTTCTAGTAAAACAGGTTCACCCTGAGTATTCGTGATTGTCCAAAAACAGTTTTCTCAAAAAATTCTTTCATTATACGATAACAGAACTTATGTCAAGTCCCTTTGATCCTTTTTGGTAAATATCAGCAAAAAATAGATTACCTCCAATCTGTCAACACTTCCCTAAGGGGTTGGCATTCACATTTTGTATGATTCTCAAAAGGCATCAATAAAACTTTCGTTTCGAATAATCCTGTAACGCTGACGTGTAGATGTACGATCTCTACTGCTTGTGGAGCACAGATTTCAGTATCGCCTTTGCAGCAGCCGGCATCTTTGTCACATCTGTATAATTCAACACAATGAGGCTTGTAATTTCCATCAATTATAGGGTAAATATCATCCACGGGAAATAATTTTGGAACAGGGGAACTGCAAACACGTCTCTCAATCATTCTGAAATGTTCTTCTGCTTTAATTCTGGCAGTCAAATTGGCCGACACGTCCTTTATTATAGCTCTACCGTCACAGTTCACCAACAGAAGAAATATCAATACCAAAATTGATGATTGAAGGAAATGCACTGTTGATAACATGTTTTGATAACAAAATTGTCTTCTCACAAACTGCTAAAATATATATTAGGATATCACTGTATCTGATGCGAACGATCTCTCGGTACGAGAAAGGCTGTTAACAAAACTTAAATCACGCGCTCTTTTCACTAGAGCAATGAACGCACAAACACTTCACTTATTTCCACAATAAAATTTTGTCTCGATTCAAATAAGATGAAAGCTTTGGCTGAGATGTTTAAACTGTAATCAATGCAGGATAGCTAACGAATCATGCATTACTCAAAGACCGACCGGTATTTAAAAGAAATAGATGAGTGCACGAGGTAGAGAGAGAGAGAATTGTCTGAGCGCGCATGAGAGGTGGCGCAACAGACGTTGCTTATGAGCATCCTCGCTACCGGGAATTCCAAGTTTCTAAAACCGGAAGATGTAACTTTCATCTCGCTCTCAATGAATTGCACTGGCGTGGTTATTTCCTTCGATTTCTCTATACTCTATAACGCAAATATGGAAAACTCGTTCTAAATTTTGCTAAACTGATCTAATCGATGATTTTTCGGTGTTTACGTTTTTTCTATTGTGACAGAAACAACGATAATGCACATCCTTATAAGGAATGGCTTTATTTTTGTTTCAATGAAAACAAACATTGTGTTTTGTTTATATATTTTTAAATCATGCATAGGATAAATTAGACTTTTTGTTTGAAAGTTTGCACTTTGTGCTTGAGCTTGGATTGAACCCCTATCCTCGATGTTGATTTTCATTTTATCTTAAAAATTAAATAGCAAGATTCCTTCTTGGAAAAAATTATTATCGAAATAAAAATGATTAAAAATTTTTTTATTTCGACTTTAATCATGAAAAAAAAAAATAATAAAAATAATTTAATTATTCTTTTTTATTTGACTCGTTTGATAATGAATTTCTTTCTGTGAGCTAATGAAACAAACGATAATAAAAATTAAAACACTGTTTTTTGATTTATAAATTTGAGTTTCATTCTGGGATATTTTAATGACGAATCATTAAGTTATTTCAAATGTAGATTCTTAGAGTAAAATTTTCTTCTTCAAATGCTATTTTTCCCCTTAGAGTTTATTAATTTTATTTTATCTTTCGATTTTAAAAAGTCTGATTAAATTTTATATTAAATATTTTATAATAATTGAAATCATTTGAGCTCTTATGCATAACATGGAAGTTATTTTCTTTTAATCATTATTGAAATAAAAAAAAATCATTTTTCAACTCAATACCTTTCCTGACTTTCAATTTTGAACCAGTATTTTTTTTTTTTTAATCAGCGAATTTTTTGAATAATGATTAAAAATAATAAATTTTTTTAATTTTTTTAAAAAAAAAAAAAAAAAAAAAAAAAAAAAAACTTTAATTTTTTACTTAATGTATATTCTATGGGTTTTTTTTTCTTTTCATTACTTTTCTTTTGAATTGTATCATCGTAAATAGTTCCTTTTTGATTCAGAATTTAAGTATACTGGTATTTGATTTGTTATTTTACTGAATTAAGCTTATAGAAACTTCTGTTTGTTTTTCATGTAATTTACTTGTTAAGCAACTAATTATTATTGTAACAATTGAAATGTATTTTTTGCTAAGAAATTATAATATTTTTTTATTGTAATATCTTGAAAAATTTATTTTTTTTTTTAAAATATTGAAAGTTAGCTTCTATAAGTCAAATGATTAGTATTTTTTATTTTTTAAATACTAATACACTATTACTACTGCTTCAGCTTTTTAAACTTTTATGCACCATTAGTCTTACAATTGTTTCAAACATTTTTTTTATTTCAGAAGCATCTAATAAACTCAGTTTGTTTACGAATACTTGTTATCACATTTAAAATCATTTAGGTTATTCTGTCCTCCTGTTTTTGAAGTAAATGAATCGTCTGATATCATTTTGATCAAAGATATAACCGGAAAATAAAATTGTTTCATATCATATGCATAATATCTACGCTTAATGATCGATGATTGATAAACATGGAAATAATTCTTGAATTGATCAAAAAGATCTTGTAAATCAAAATAAAATAAAATAATTCTTGTAACTCAAAAAAAGTTGAAGAGATTGAATATATATACGCAAAAATCAAGATGATACATCGAATTTTTAATGGAGACGGCCTTAATACTATTTACAAGGAGCTTAATTGTAAACAAAAATTACATTTTCCCTCGTCATTTGAATAAACAATATATATTGAAGAAATCCCCTGTTAGGTTTGTTTTATCATATGTGGTTTTTAGTTATTCTATATCGTAAGAAATGGAATATAGTAACCGATGAAGAAAATCTTACATTAAAGATTTTGTTTATTTTGTTTTAACAGTTATATTAGAAAATCAGAAATATACTTATTATCTAAATAACAACAATAATAATGAAATATAATAATAATGAGTTTAGTTTTTTTATTAACGTCGTACTAGAAGCAACATGAGGGCTATTGGCGACGGACCTCGTAATTTTGAACCACGGTCAAGTGACGAGAACGACACCTGAGCTGGCACCCCCAATTATTATTAATCATAATAATAATGATTCTTAACAATTTTCTTAACAATCTTTTTCTTTTTTTGCTTTCTTAACAATTTTCCATTTAAATAGCTCTTTATTTCGTTAAAAATTACGGTATAGTTATGTTTTCAATTCACTTAAAAATTCTAACATATGTGATATTTTGACATTAAATTAGTAAAACAATCGGGCTAAAGTCTTAAAACTAAAGCCCATGATAAGCCTTTTTATGGGAAGATAAATTAAAGAGACAATTTTTCAGCTTTCATATTTTAACCGAAAGAAGAGCTTTTAGCTTATCTTTAAAAAGGTGAGAAACAATGGAGTAGAGGAGAGAAATAATGATAACTAATAAAAGTAGAGGAAAAATTGAAATATATAAGGAGAGACAACTATAAATATAATAAAAAAATTGTACAAAGTAATAATGCAGATTTTTCAAATGCTGGAACCTCAAATCAGACCATGGAGGAGAGAAAAAACACCGTGAGAGAAATCTGTTAAATTTCTTTTCGCGAAATGTGGGCAGAAAATTTAATTTAACCATTTAAAGGTACATGTATTAGAGCTGTTTAATGAGCCCGAGATTTTGAGTTAAGGTTAGATTATTAAGGGAACTTAGTTGGCTTCTCACATTTCTGACTTCCATCTGAAAGAACTCTCTAAGGTCTAGTTGGCGAGTGAAGGCCTCCTGAATATATTAATAATATAATACCAGGAATATATGGGTATAAAAATATACATATATTCTACATCCCATGAGCATGGTAGGCGAGTGGTCATGGTTGCGAGCGTGGGTTGTGGGCTTGAGTTATAATTCTACTATAAAGCCGTTTTTTACGACATATTGGTCTTTAACACCACATTTGATTTTTAACTTTTTATCTTTTGTGTGTCTTTTATGTTTGTCTCGTGTTTTGAAGGCCATTACTTTATAATCGATTTTAACTAGTGTTTGGCGCAGCATATCCTACTTTGGCTCTTGCGCCATTAAATCCTACAGTCACTCACTCACTACTATAAAACCGCCATGTTGCAATATGGATACACGTTAAATCTTTCTAGGCTCCCAGTCCTCATGTTTACCTGGTGTGGAAGTTTGGGGAGTGGGTTGCCAGCTCAGACATCGTCCTAGTTTCTTGACCGTGATTCAAAATTACGAGGTCTTTGGCCAATAGCCCCGCGTTGCATTTAAGTGCGACGTTAATGAAACAATCAATCCTCCACATCACGTGAGCACTTTGAGATCCAGTCAATTCATAGCAACTTTCGTTTTTCCATCTTATAATTTTTTTAGTGGAAGCTAGTCCCAAGCTTGTAATCTTCAAGTGCTAAGCCACGGAATTACCACCCATTTTAGGCAGCGATCAAAGGTCAGAAGATTTCATTGTCCCAATCTAAAAGAGATTTTCAGAAAACTGAAAAAAATTCTATAAATATTAAAGCAGTTCCAGATTGTAAAAAACATATAGAAGTATTTTACGTAATCCAAAAAGAAAATCACCGAAGAAGCGGGATATAAAAGATGTATGACTTAATTTAAAGAATGAAAAATTAGTCACTTTCGAATTTTACATTAGTTACAATTTAAATTAATCGAAATTTATTTGAATGAAATCAACACATATGATGTTAAATGACAGTTAGGAGTTAAAATCGTAGTGTATCCTTCATGAAATAATGTTTTTTTGTTGTGAAATGTGTGTCTGAGGTAGGCTCGATGACCGAAAGAACTTCCGGTTGATTCGAGCCAGTTCATCTAAACAAGAGAGAACCGAGTCAGTGGTACACCAGAAGCCTGCTATTTGCCTTTCCGAACTATTCGGAGTCGTTTTCTTCGGTTTATAGCCTTCCGTAACACTCCTTCCAAAAACGAATGCCGGAGAAAAGGAAATCCTCTGAAAAACGCTACCTGGAATATATCTTTCATTGAGATTCATCACCTAAAAAGGAAATTTGTTCTCTGTATATTTGAGAAGCAAGAGAGAGCCAAAAAACGGGAAAAAATTAAGTAAAACCAAGAGAGAACGGGAAAAAAATAATTAAAACCACGAGAGAATGGGAAAATGAGAAAAAATTAAGAAAAACCGTGTAGCCGGGATTGATGTCCGTTAAATCTGTCGACGCTCAAAGTCGTCTCATTGACGTGGTGTGGAAGTTAGGAGAAGCAGGTGCCAGCTTAGGTGTCGTTCTCATCACTTGACCGAGGTTGAATATTATGAAGAATGAATTGTGAAGAACAGATAGAGGAGAAAATCTAGATCTTACTGCAGGCAGGTCTTCAAACTAGGTCTGAATCGCTAGAGGAACGATCCAGCTCTTATCGTTTAAGAGCTGGAAAGCTTGTTTCGATTGGCAGTTCTTTGATTCTCTTACAACTATTCACGTCAGTTTTGAAATCGATTTCTATATCCAAATGGAATCAAAACTTATTTTTTTCGTCATTTAATTGTATTTTTTTTTTTTTTATTTCCGATCAAATTCATATTGTTATTTTAAAATTTTTTAGCCAGTTCTAAAATTCTCGCATTTTATTAGGTATTAATTGAAAACAAAAATAGATTTTCTATGACGTATTTTATAATTAATAAAAATTTGGCTTATGCATTTATTATTCTCCCAAAGAATATTTTGTATATGAATATGTATTTTAGGGTTTATAATGTAAGACTAATTATTCGAAGTTTTTTCGCTACAGCAAGTTTATATATATATTGATACTATATTTGATAATGTACAAATTGGAATTTGATGAAATCTAAGAATGATTTTTAAATATTTTTTTATGGAAATTTTCTCTTTGTTTTCATTTACATCGTTGTTGTATAAGGAAAGCTAATAAGAACAGAATGTGAGTTTTAATGTTAAATGTATTTTATATGTTCATTTATTAATTGGTTCCATTTACTAAAAACATAAAAAATCATTAAATAAGTTTATGCACATAGTATTTAATGTTTACAGATACTACAAACTAAGAGAAAACATATATATTATTTTGTGTGCTGTAGCAAGAGTATAATATATTATGCATTATATATTATTTCATAAGGAAGGGATTTTGTTTTTAATTCTTCAAAATTATAAAATGCTTTTACCTCAAATTCACAAAACGCTTTACAACATAAAAACAATTTAAAATTATTTTTACAAGCATTTACTTCAAAATATTTATTTATTTTAAATATGTAGTTATATAAAAATAATGATGGTATTGAGTAATTACCAAAGAAGGGAAAAAAGATTTTCTCTATCTGCTGAAAAAATTAGAGAAAAATATTATATTTAGAATTAATTTAATACAAAATATTATTATTTTTTTCTAAAATTCGGCTGATTGGACTTTTCTTCAAATGAGTAAAATAATCAATTGCAATAATTATATCAAGTGTAAGAATCATGAGAATACCTTTGATGTCTTGGTTCGAGAAATTTAAAAAACAAGTGAATAAAAAAAAACATGTTAAAGAACAGTTTTTTTAAAGAACGAAAAAGGACAAGTAAGAGCAGTTCATCCAGGAGAACAGAAATTCCGATCTCTAGTCTGAGGGAATACGCAAAATAATACACAATATTTATAGCCAAATCGAGATTAATCTATGATTTCGGAAACTAGAGAGATGCTTGAAGGGCAGTTTCTTAAGGTCAAGCTTTTGAGGTAAGTTAGATTGAATTATTGACCGATTGTTGCTACACACTTTCATTCAATACTAGATCAAAATTTATAACATGTTTTGACTCGACTTCAGTAACATGACTAGGTAATTGTACGAATTTGAATCTGTCAAAAACTGTCAGAATATCGATTGTATAGTATCGGTAGTGTATAAGAAGTTAAAAATGTTTCACATTTATAGCATATATTATAATGAAATATCAGAAAATTACTTTGCTTTCCTAAATATCAAGAGCAGGAAAGAAAAATGGTTGAATTACAGTGTAAGGAAGCTTCGTAATTTATTATAAATGTTTTTTTTAGTAAAAATACTGCTTTAAAATTGATTAATGTTTTATATAAATGTACAAAATACAATACATTCGACCACTAGTGGAAAATCCTCTTCCCTACTGAAAAAGAAAAATGCTTTCTAAAACCTTATCCATTAGTTTATTTACTATCCCCTAACCTTATTTCATGATATTCTTTCTTTAATGTATATATACGATTCAAAGGTTTAACAGTAGCTAAAGGTTAGGGTTCTTAGGTCTCGACCCACAATACTCCAGGAGATTCTAGTGATCTCGTGTGGAATAATGTGATATTGCCATCAAGCTGAAAGTTTAACTTGACTTCAAGGACCTCCTGAGGTGTGTTGAGGTAATTAGGAGAGGGAGGTACCAGTTGATAAGTCACCCTCAGTGTATGACCATTTTCAAAATTTCATGGTCCGTTGTCAATATCCCTCGAATTATGCTACAAAAACACAATTACAAAAACAAACCACAGAATTCAAAGTTATTTCTCATTAATCCACCAGAAAAAGTTCTCTTTTTTTGACGCAAATTTTTATTATTGTAAGTTATTCATTAAATCCTATTTCTGAGATATGTTGACACCTGTTTCTTTATTTTTTTAATTAAAATTTGAAAAGTGTATTAGAAATACGAAAAACTTCAACAACTCATTATTATTTATATTTTCTGTGCCAATTTTCAGTCAGATAAGCCTTCTGAAATTTTCGATTATATATTTAAACTTTTATTTTTAATCATTAAAATATAATTCAGAAAACGTCCCTTTTAGATTTTTTATTAATTTGTAACATTATAACGTTTATGTTCTCCTATATTTTTAAATATATTTAAAAATGTTTTATTTTACTCATTTTCATTATAATTGATCTTTATTAATCACCATATTTGTGTAACGTTTTTACACCTCAAAAATATAATTAATACATTTCTTTATAATTTCATCAATAGTCAAAAGGTCTTGTATACTAAGAAACTACAGCTGGGTTCGAATCTCCATGAAGTATTAAAATTTTATGTTGGGATGTCTAAAATCGAGACATTATTCCAAATTATATTTTACTACAACTGAAAGATAATAGAAAAAGAAATAAAGAAGATTACAAGAATAATCAAGACAGATTTTAGTAACTATATAGATCCCAGGTAGTGACTAAATCCTATTAGTAGATTATCAGTCTCGAAAAATATGATCCTTCAACCATTACTTACTTAAAGTTTCGAGCCTAGATAACTTGATACCACGTTCTATATCGTATTAGTTCGGATGTAACGCGACACCAAAATTTTTTATAAAGATTGTCAGAAAAAAATGATGTTTTTAAAGAAAAGGTAATTTAGCCAGATAAGCATTTGTGTAAGATAATGAAACAGATTATTATTTATTATTTATCATTATCATTTATTACAAATTAAGAAAAAGAGTTACATTCCATCACCTAAACCTCGAATTTAGCGCGAGTCAAAATGTAACGGGAAATGATTAGTGAAAACGAATCGCGTTATATTCGGGCTAATACGATAATTCTGACACGTAATCTCATAATGTGGTTGGTTATCAAGCCTTCTTGTATGGCCCTGATTTTCTAATTTTACAATGCAAAACATTTTCTGTCTCACAGCACCAAACTTTTATAAAACTGTTCTGCCAGGTATTCAGGTAAATAAATATGTACTGATTTGTAAGCATTAGGCTTGTTTTTGGCAATTCATTTTCAAATATAAAGGAGAGACGTTGCATGTGTTTGAGAAAATTATTATAATAACGCGCCTAGACGTTTAGAAAGTTTAAAAACGAAAAATGGAAAATACAACATTTTTAACGCTTGATTCTTTGGTGATTAATTGAATGCTCAAAAAAGCGTCAGCTTTCAGTTTATTTTTGACCTCAAGAAATATTATCCTCAGTATTATTACATCAAGAAAAAGGAATTTATAGATTAATGCCTCATAAAAAATGATAAAGTACACAAATTAAGTTAAGTTAATTGCTTTTCTGATAATTAAAAGCTTCAATAACTCTACTTTAGTATATAACATAAAAATGTCATCTTAGTTTTATTGTTCTCAATAACTCATTTAAAGTTTTCCGGAGACGATCTAAAGATGGCAACAAAATTTAATATTATATCTGTGTATGTAAACATGCGAGATAACTATAATAAAAAGGACGATTCAGAAAGAAACAAAAAGTTACTTTCTCCATTTGATTATTAAACATTTGTTGTTTGATTCATATTATCACGGTAAAGAAGGTTTTGGAATTTTTTTATATATATATATATATATAAATGTTGGATCACGTATTTGCATTGGTAATAAAAAACTCGTTAACAAATGAAAAGTAAGATTTTCTTGCCATCTCGCGTTATAATTCTTAAGGTATTCTGTAGAACATGTCCTCTACTCATTTGATACAGGAAAAAAATTTGAAAATAAATAAATAAATAAAATAAAGAGAGAGAGACATCAAAGTCCTCCAATGAAGTCTCATAATCATGTGATAACATTAATACTATTTCAGTCATTTAGTAAAATACTACATAAGATTCACTATCGATACATATGTCTCATGGCGTTAAAAAGATGATCCAGAATTTAAAATCAAAACTGAATTAGTGTTTTATTATATAAGTGATGCCCCAGGTTTGTCTGACAAAGCAGTGAAAAAAATTTCGTGTTTAGCTCAATTTATAATATAATTAAAAGGTAAATATTCTATTAATCGGGAGGGAAATACATATTTTCTAAAATACCTATGTAAGAGTAAAGGAGTTGACATACATACATTGTGACTATGCTTAACAATTTCTGGTGAGAAGGTTGTCAAAATAATGATATAGATTATATAATAAAATTATGAAGAACAATGAAAAATATTTAATTTCCCCCATGTAGTTATTCGGGTTTTTTACGAAATTTTACGATCTCGGAATTCTGGAATGAAAGACTGAAAAGATTTTCATCCTGGGATCCTGAAAAAACTTAATTCTATTTAAAATATATAATATAAACTATATTAACCTAAAAAAAGAGAATAGAAGGTCATGGATTTTCTTTTTACTTCCATTTAATAAACTACTGTATAATGAGAAGAATAAAATTTCACTTCTGTTAAAAATGTATTAAAAATACTTTTATAAACTACAAAAATCTCTCTTGCATAAAAATTGCTTGCTTTTGTTAAAAGCTGTAAAGAAAAAAAAGTTTTTTCATTCTTAAAATTTAAGCAAAAGTTAGAAATTTCCTTCCAATGAAGAATATCAATAAATTTATTCCAATAGATTGCTGTACATTTTTGTAGAATTAATTTCAAAAAAGAAAAAAAAAAATGCTTTCATATAATTCAATTTTGATATTATTCTGCTCTTGTCAAGTCTTGTTGCTAAGAATGGACTTTTAAATTTCGTATAGAAAAATAGATTCTTATTTGAAATTTATCAATTAGTAAACTGTCATTTTTTTTAAAAAAAATTACTGTTCTTTCTAAGAATTATGGAGAGTGGAGATGTAATATTTAAACAAAAAAAAAAAAAAAAAAAGTTGAAATTTTAAGTCCTATTCTGGGATTTCTCAAAAGAAAGGAACATTTCCCGAGTAATTAACGTTTGATGAAATCCTATCGAGAATCCGGGCTAGAAAAACTGAAGTAGCAGCAAATTTCCCCTCAACAGAATGTAAGCTGTGAAGATTCTAAATGAGCATGAAGTTCCGTTATCCTATAAGCGAGTGTGTCGCGGAATAAATTTATAGCCACAGACACTTTTTTTTTTTTTTGGCTTAAGGTATTCGACTATAGTGCTCAAAATGTTTAGAATTTAACAATAAAATATGCAGCACTGAATAAATTTTCACAGCAAAAACGATCTTATTTTGCAATAAATGCTCGGTATTTTAAGCAATTAATAGTTACAAATTATTCATACACATCTTAGAAATCTTAATTCAAAAAACAAAAACATAATGCTTCCTACGTTGTTTTTCGAGTTTTTGTGCCTCACAGTTCCATGATGTTTGAAAAAATAGTAATTTTGTTTATAAATCCTGATATCCATGATATTCTTAAAAGTACTCATCAATATTCTCTAAAAAGTTATGTGTTTTCTTCAATCGTAGGCACGAAAGGATCTTACACAATGGCATTAATTTTAACTCATTAATATGAAGAGTTCTTTTTTACTATCTTATGAAGGGGGACAAATAGGTTTTATTCATTATTTATATTTTTATTTCTAAGTTTTGATTTTTATGGATAGAATTTATTCATTATTGAATTAAGAGATGGAACATTTCCTTATATATCAGGTTTGAATATTCAATAACGTTTCATTAATTATGGCTATAATTTCCAGGAAATTCTGTATTCTTTTTTCTGAAAAGAAACAAATATAATCGAGGGAATAAAACATCAAAAACAGACAAATCGTTTAACAAGTAAAATCGAAGAAGTCGAGACTAAATTTCCTTCCAGGAAAAGAAGTCCGCATCTAGTTTTACTGACAGTAGAGATTGCGATGGTTACTAAATACAACTCTTGAAATTTGAGTTCAAAGTAACATTATTTTTTAAATGTATCTTGTAATTCTAACGAATATTAATATTCATGTATAAATTGTTCAAGTTGAATATCAAGCTGTTGTGCTACAAGATATTTTTCAAGTATTAGGTTAAGTAAATCCGGTAAAATGTAATAACACAAATTTTAAATTTTAGCATTTCATATAACCTCAAACAATATAATTTTGCAGCTATAACATCTTTTTTGTTTATAAGATGTGATTGAAGTAAATGAATTAGTTTTGGCACAATTTTGTGAGATCTTAAAATCAAACTTAAATTTTTCGAAATGTAATTTAAGAACTGCAGTCTTTTTTTATTCTTTATGAATTGTTGGATTTTAGCATTTTTCACTTATTCAGTATTCGAATGAATTAAAACTTTTTAAACTTTTATGATAAGAGGATAAAAAACATTTTACATATGAGGATAAAGATAAAAACAAAATAAATATTGATATAAAGTAAAGATTCAGTATTTTTAATTTAATAAGAAAAAACTTTAGTAACCTATGCCCATTTTTAAATAGTCTTTAGTATCATAAGAAACACATAGGCTTTTTGTACTTGAACTTTCCTGTAATTACTTTGGTAATTGATATCAAAATGTTATAATTCTTACAAACTTGAAGTATTTTCAATTAAGAAATTCATATGATTGGTGTGCCTTAAATATCCCAAACATTATATATATATATATATATATAAGATATATAAGGTACGTTTTACTAACAGAAACATTTTAAAATACTTAAAAAAAACAAAATCAAATAGAGATCAAACCAAAGAGTTAACAACAACAAAACCAAAAATCAAACAAAAATTTATTTAAATTAAAACCATATACATATATATCATATATATCCTCAAAAAATATATTTGTTGTTTGAACAATATTTTACGAGCATAAAAACTAAAATTATAACGGTAAAGATGCATTTGTTCAAAAGTTTTACCACGGCAAAAAAAAAAAAAAAAGAATAAAATTCGTGAGGTTTTCTGTCAATTTTTTATGCTTGAATGTGTTAAAAATGTGAAACACTCATTAATTTTTTGTATAAGTTCAACCATTTTTAGATATTTTTGTTTCTAATTTCTACATAAATGCGCATACTTCCTTCAGGTATAAAATAATGAACACATTTTTAGTGCTATTTTTTTTTCACGGAACTTCTTCCCGTTTGAAACTTAACAATGAAATCCGAGAATTTATACACTATACAACTGAAATGAGCCCTATCTAGAATACCAAATCCATTTCTTTTCCGAGTAACCTCAAGTCATTTAAAGCAGCTCTAATCACTGTAGCTGGTAATAAAATATATCGTTATGCCAGGCACGTTCCATCTGGTTTGTTTATCAACTTCATTCTGATTTTGACCACAAAGGCCAAAATACTTGAGAGTCAACTTTACGGTTGTATGAACCTTGTCGCTTCTTAAAATAAATAAAAAAAAGGAGGAGGGGACGATCGAAAAAGAAGTTCCAAGCTGAATGATGTTCTAGACGGAAAAGAAGTATTCATCGAGAAGATAACGCGGAGTCGTGTTCTGTGAAAAAGATCGGCAACCTTGGCCTTAAACTACCAGTCTGAGTCATTGCAAACCTGTCACTTTCGTTTTTTAAGCTTTAATGCGGTATAGAAGTAGTCGTTAGAGTATGAATAGCAATAAAACGAAAACAGCCGGATCCAGTATTCTGATTAAAAATGATAATTACTTTTCATATTCGTATTATTTATTGTATTATTATTATTGTATTATTATCGTATTATTATGCAGGTAAAATGCATATTATGTTTATGTTGATACAGAAGTGATTTCACACACACGCAGTGTATTTCTGTTTTGATTTCATAAATGTGACTGTATTTCAGATTTCAGGAATTAACAAATACTGAAACATTGGCACGCACGCACACACACACACACACACACACACACACACACACACACACACACAC
>BMAW01081402.1:202048-215438 GCA_019974015.1 Nephila pilipes
TATTCTTAATATTCTAATTAATATTCTTAATATTCTAATTAATATTCATAATAATTCTTATTTATTATTCTAATTAATATTCATAATAATTCTTATTTATTATTCTTATTAATAAATAAGAATCTTATACAGAATATTAAATACTATTTATTATTCTGCATAAGAGGCTGTGTTTACTATATGTTACTTATCCCCTAGATTTGTAAATTACTTTAAATTCATCTGCAAACTTTTTTTGTTCTTCATACACTATATTTTGATAAAACTACGTTTTCAAAAGTATTTACATCTAAGAAATTTATTATTCATTTGAAAACTTCATTTCTAGATACAAAAGTAGAGTGTATAATCTATTAACATCAATATTACCCAAGGTTAACAATATTATTCTAAAATGTAAAATAGTTTTGTTATTTAAAAAATTCAAGCAGAACATCAAGTATTGTTACTGATAGAAAATATGCATTTAAATCTTTTCAGTTTTCAAATAAGGCTTCGTGCATTTCTGAAGTATCTGTTACCTTCGTGGAATTACTGCAATAATTTCAGTAATTTTGTATGAAAAGGTCACATTCATATATATATGAATTTTATTTAAGTGTTTCAATACTTAATCAATACAATCCCTCAGACTAAATAATTTTAATGATAAATCTGTCTAACACCTTTTCTACACACCATGATATATTAAGAAGATATTGACTTTCATGCTTTCATTACGTTTTAGAAATTTTTGGCCTTGTGGGAAGCATGAGAAATGTTATATTGAGCCTCGAAGAACGGCAACGACTAAAAAAAAGAAGTTTTTTATAAATAATATGAACGAAGGGTTGTAAATTAAAAAGATAGTAGATGAGAATATCAGATTTCCTGACAGCTTTATCTAGTTTACTGATAAAAGTCCAAGCAACATTTGAAACGCGTAGTAATTATTTTTTGTGAAACGCCTTTGTGCATAGCGGTCCTTTTTAGAATTAAAAAAAACTGTCCTCGTATTTAATTACTCGTAGCCCGGAAACATATGAATATTTCTGTGGAATACCCATTATAGAAATGAAACCTATTTGCTAAATTTTTCTTTAAAATTTCCTCCTATTTAAAAAATTTTGTTGAAATTTTGCTCATAAAAAGTAAAAGATGTAAAGTTTATATTTGTTTAAAAGAAAATTCTTTTCTTCGAGTTCTTTTTCTTTATTTCTAAGAATTTCTTAAAAATCAAAACAGATTCTTCAAAATGCATAGACTATATCCATAGAGGGGATGATTAATTTGATGGAAATTGTAATATAAATGATTTAACTTTATTTTAATATGAATTATTTACCTGTTAGGTATTTTTTATATCGTCCAATAATTTCCATTAAATTGTAATGATGTTTTTGTTTTTAACAGTTGCACTATTTTTTAGATTTGGTGTTGAAATAGAGTAATTTTTACTTAATTTCATGAAATGAAAGTTAAGAGGAAAATTTAAAGATATTAGTCAAGAGATAAAATAACTTTTACGATATGATAAAACTGAAACAATTGTATGATTGTCACAGACAAAATTTTAATTGATCCAAATTAAATTTAACGAAGAAAAAATAACGAATAAAAAGAAGTTTTAAGTACTTAATGCATAAAAAATAACATCACATATCTTGATATTTGAAGTATATATTCTGATAGACAATTGCTATGGACGGATCACAAAATAAACTTCAACACAAATTGTGTTGGAGGTGCAGACTCAGAATGATAATATATTGTTACTATACTGTTCGGACATTAGAACATTCTGGAACATACAGAAAGTTGTGAAACTCATCAAAAGAAAAAAGGTTCATTTGACGTTGTGTACGGATGTATGGAGCATTGGAAAATTTGCATGAACGACAGTGGGGACCTTTGAGAAAGATGTCAGTACATGATATGTCACCGTAAAGTGCGATGCAACATTCCCCACGTCGTGTCATGCTTTGTGCAACATTATTCTATAGCTGTCTAGGAAACTTTTTCTTCTCTTTTGTTAGTAATCGTGAATGTTTATTAACGGCGCACTGAGATGCAGTACGAGGGCGAATGGTGAAGGACCTCGCAATTTTGATCATGGGTCAAGTTATAACATAGGTCATTCAGGATTTATTTTCCTTCTACTAACATCTAGGTTTTCTTTCTGATTTTATATTTAACTTCCTTGCTTCTTCCCAGTCAAATGGAATGTAATGCAAACGAACTAAGCTTTGGAAATGGAGTGAATAGATTTAAGGAAGTCGTATAAAAGTGACAGAGATTTTATTTGACTTAATTAAGGCTATGGTAATAAGAAGATTGTTAGTGAGATGTGCGCGGAAGTATTCTGGCGTGTTTCGCAGATTTGAGGAGAATTAGAACTAAATGCTTTCAGAACAATCTTTGCAGGTACTTGAATCTTATTACGGTAAGAGAATTCTTTGATAGATTATAGAAGTTATTGATACTCGAGAATAGGATATTAACTGTGGAGAGCATCCCCCTTATTTGAAGAGTATATAAAGATATTTTGGATTTAACTGATTATTTTAACTAGTTGGCCTGTGCTTGAACTTAAATTGAAATTTTGATCCTATGATTAACTTTAAGATGACAGACGATATGAGTGATAGGATGCCATTACGAAGTGACGAGAAAGATACCTAACCTGGTACCTCCCTTTCTAAACTTCTACATCACTCTACGGGAGTGCTTGGGAACTCAATCAGATTTAAAGTGCATAAGACCCACTACACAGCGGGTCTTAAGTGGTGTTTAGATTCGAAGCCAAGACTCAATGAAAATGTTGCCCGCCGCGAGTCCCCAAATATGACCACTAGACTACCGCAGTCACACTTCTTTATCAAAGCACGACTATAAATGACAGACAACAGTGAAAGAGAAAACCTATTTAGCCTTTGCTCAGCTCTACGAATAACTACATTTTGATTTCAATTTCCAAAACTTCTTTTTCTGGATTTTCATCGGATCCATGAACTCATCTGGTTACATTTTGATTCGTTGGAGAAAGTCCTTTTATTTTCACTCTTCAACTGTACACAAATATATTTCTTACCCATTTTAGACAAGTAGTTTACTTTCTTTCATTAATAAAGTTTATTGTAGGAAAATCATATTCAATAGATAATATATCGGATTTTCCAGGTGCTTTTTTTACTTCTGTTGTATCATTTCATGATTTATATATATCGCAAGCAAAACTATTTCGTTATGAATCAGCATCAAAAATTCATCTCTGTTCTTTTTTTTAACTGTTAGTTCAGAAATGGACAATTTATTAAAATGATATTCTTATTCTTGCATAAATTTCCCTTTAAGTAATTTTTCTGTGCGAAAACACACATTCTTAATAGAAGTCAATGTCTCATTTTTTGTCTATATTTCTGTTCCCGAAAATGTATTCGAAATGGCTTAAGTGTATTTGTTTTACGTTTAATATAAGGTGAAGCAGTTCTTGATAATTTTACATAAACATGATAAATCATTTGTGATTCAAAAAAAAAGGAAAAGTATTTACCTAGTTCTATATAACATACAGAGTCTTAAGGTAATCTACTATTTGTGTATAAACAAAAAGTTTATCATTATAGATCTGTATATATAGAATGAGTTTTTTTAGTTTAATTTTCATTAACGTCGCAATAGAAGCAACACGAGAGCTATTGGGACAGACCTCGTAATTTTGAAGTGATGAGGACGACACCTGAGCTAGCACCCCCCTCTCCTAACTTCCTCACCACGCCAAAGGGAGGATTTTGGACCCCGACAGATTAACGTGTATCAGTCCCGGCTACACGGCGGGCCTTTTGCGGCCAAGGCTCCAACCCGCGACTGAACGAAAACCGCCGGCCACGAATCCGAAACCATGACCACTAGGCTACCGCCTCCACCTGTAAGGAGTGAATAGAATCGTTTGGGCTCCATATATGCTGTAAATATTATAGTTAGATGACGAATAAGAATGAATTTACACAAAATATAAAAATGTACATAGTCGACGAGCTAATTAGTATGAATCCTTTAAGTAATGGTATAAATAAAATTCACTTACCTAACTTAATAAGCCATTTAACTAACAATTTTTAAATGATAATTTTGATAAAGTCTTTCAAAAATTAATTAGGAAGTGTTACGCAGATTCAGATGACAACCGATTGCAAACGATATCTCAAGTGTGCAACAAGAAAAAAAAATTAATGGATGAATGTTGGTGGGTTAAGATTTACTTTACTTTAGAGTGATTAAGAAAAATTCCCCGACTGTTACAACTCTGATCTGTATCCAGTTAAGGGTTGTTAACGCAATGCGGGTGCAATTTTAATTTTCAGCAATTCTTGATATCAAGAAGCTTTTAAATGACATTTAATATCAACAACTGACTCAGCAGGCACTCAAGAAATTCATTTTATCTCTCTTACGCTGTAGTTTCACATTTTACATATCAATATCGAAAGCTGTAAAATACTAAGATGATTGGTTGCTTGGAATTTACGGCACAGAGTCCTCCTGGGATATATTGAACAAAACCATATATTAAGTTTAAGCCTATATTTTTGAAGAGAACCCTAATTGTTAGCGAGTTCTGCTTGAAATTAATAATTTTAAGATCTTATGTTTGATACAATTAATTTCATTCGATAAATTCATTTGCCTTATACGATAATAATATTAATATAAATTTAAGTCTTTTGTAAAAAATACTTTATCAGAATGCGGCGTATATGTTTAGAAACTATGTCACTTACTTTGTCAAGAAACAAAGTTATTACTTTCAGTGTTATTTAAACATTAAAAAAATTACGTTTTTGGTGAGAAGGTGCCCAGAAAATAAGAGTACTGGGCCTCTGATGCAAAAAGAGATTTTCTTTCCAACAAAATTGGCTATACTGCGCTCAAAATCGAATTCTTGGGAGTAGAATGCACGTTTGCTTGTTTTAGTCGGTTTAAAACTCTTGTTGTAAGGCAGTGTCGAAATGAGTGTCTCAATTCCGAATCCCGGCAGCTGCGAGTTTAGCGTAATCCGGTTACTTCTCGCGAAGGAAAACACACCGTTCCTGATTTTTAACGAAATAAAAACTATTTAAGAGGATGGTACAATGGGCCACACTAATATGATCATCTGTTTATGTGAGTGTAAAGCTTGTAGAAGAAATTCAAAACCGTTCTTTTATTCGGAAAAGTCACAGCCACTGTCTTTTGGGATCCCGTAAAAAGATTCTTCTCATTGAAATTTTACCCTAGGGAGAAGAAACTAATGTTGATGTGTACTGAGAAACCGTGAAAATTACGGAGGGTGATACAGAACAAAAGAAGGGGAACGTGAACGAATAGAGTATTTTTGTTGTATGACATAGCAAGTCTCCACACAGCCAATGCCGCAAAGCAACTCATGGACTCATTCGGTTGGGGCATCATCAACCATTCCTATCCCAATTCTAATCTGACATCTTTAGATTATAATCTTTTCACCTCTCTGAAGTAGTTTACCATTGGAAAAAGGTTTTATACCACTGATGAAATCCAGAGTGCCTTCAAACAATGGGCCAAATAAGTAGCTGAAGATTTTTTTTTGATTAAGGTATAAGAGAGCTCATCCCTCGGGGCACTAAGTGTATTATAAAGGATGACGACTACGTTGAAAAATAGTGTTTGACGTACGAGTATGCGAATTTTACAAATTTTACAAAAATATATATTCCTTTTTTGATTCTTAAGAAATCGAACACTATTACTTTTTAGACAACTCTAGTATTTGTCGGTTGAATATAATTAAAAATAACAATTAAAAATAATAATTACTTCCATAATTTATTAATATGCATAAAACAATATTACTATGCTTTTTTATTTCCATAATCTAACTTCAGAAATTATTTTGAAGCCCAATTTTCAATAAATCATTCAGAACTTGTAGAGGCTGACCTTCATTATTTAACTCTACCGACATTAAAAAATGCAACTGAATGGTCAATAAAGTAATAAATCCGATTGATGAGACATCGAAAAAAAACATATTGTACTAACTATCTTCCCAAAACATGTTGAGTTGTTCTTTCTCGAATCACTCTAAGCTTCCATCCTAACTTAGAATTAAACAATAAAATTTTCGCTTGCCTAATTACTCCCACCTAGTGAGATACTTAACAGAATACAGCCGATTCTGCTTGTATTGTTCTATTTAGGAGTCCCTTCTAACCAATTTTATTACAAACGATTCACTCCAACAATTCACTCCAATTAATTCATAAGCATCTTCTCATTATTATCTGTTCCTCTTTTTTTTTTTATTCCTTTCAATTCTATTACGCTTTTTTTCACTAGACTTAATTCTATTCATTACACTTCTTATCTTTATTTAATTTGCCCAATCACGTTTCATTTTATTGCCAAGGTGTTGAAATTTTATTCAATTCAAATTGCAAAAAGTCTTGTTAAACTAACTTAAAACTAACCTTGAGTTAGTGAGGAGAAAACCGCGAATAGTTAATGTCTCAAATTTATTTTTTCAGCTTGAATGTATATCGTTAATAAATATAAATTAATTTCTATCGGTGTATTTTACTCTCAAAAAAATTTTATCGTGAAGACATTTTAGTTGTTATATAAAAATTTCTCAAGGAATATGTTAAGAAAACGAAGAAATTTTTTTAGTCAGTTCATTAAGTTTATTAATGCTTTTCAGAATTCGAATATTTTGGAAGATGTATTTTCAAATTATATCAAATCATTAAAATAAAACTGATTTATCTTACATGATTCTTTAAATTTATAACGATCATTCAGAGATCATATTACATAAATGCCTGTTACTTTAGAGATTTTGATATACGAATAATTTTTTATTCATTTCTCGAAATGAAAACTCCATAAACTTTTCTTAAAGGGAATTGTTGGAGGATTCGAGAATAATCTGCTTATAAATATATACATTATATATGGGAATTGTCCCGCTACGCAATAGCTTCAGCACTTAAACGCAGATCAGGATGTAAGAGCGCGCGGTGTAAGCACGCAGAAATACGTGGCCGTCTTTTTCTTTATTTTCTCATCATTTAATAAACTATTTTTCTTTTCAAAATGAGCTTTGGTTCTTTGCAACATACTAATGTCAACCTTCTCGTGGGGGATCGGCAAACGAACCATAACTTTAAGTTGAATTAAAATTTAAATCTCGAACTAGCTAACAGATTTGATAGCACCAAATAATATAAGGACTCGCCTTCTTTACTAAGTACAGACGGTATTTCTGATCGGAAACTTGTAATTACTTCTAAATACAGACGGTACTTATAATGAAGAACTTATGAGTATTTCTAAGTACAGACGGTATTTCTTTTATTAATAAGCTACGAAAATTGATATCTGATGTTGTGCCAGTGTTCTGTTCTCAGTATTTGTGAAAAATCGAGAAAGTAATAACAGACGGTTATTACACGCCTATGTTTTGTTGAGACTGTTCCAAGTGTTTTGGATACATCTCTGCTAAAAGAGGATTAAGTACCCTCCTCTAATTACCTTTCAATTTATAATTATATTAACTTTCATTCAGTGACTGTGCTACCCGAACTATGTAAAGATGATAACCCTTAATGATATTCCTGTTATATTAAATTTTTCTTAAGAGAGGAAGTATTAAAACAATTAAGTTGTTAAATATTATGTCATTTAACGATGCATTTGAACGTAATGTAAGAAAAAAATTAAGAAGTTTTCCTTATTTCCCACCGATTTCAATATTAAAGATCGCACGAAATTAATATTCGATTCTTTTACATCAAATGATTTAGTTTATGTTTTAAATGTGTTAGATCTGAATACTAACAGAAAAAAAATACTTCCTTTACAGATTTTTTCAATCGTTATCGAATTTAAACGAATTATAAGCTTTGAACTCTAAACCGCTAAACGGTGATTCTGAAATTTCTGATGACGAAACAGAAACGATTCCAACTTCTTCCTTTCCCCCTTCTATAATGTCTCCGACATTAAATCATAACATGTCTATTGATACTTTCAACCCTTTCCTCTATTTTGTTTTGAATGGCTCCGAAATTCTCACCGAGAGCTTAATGATTCTGATACATTTGATGGAAAGTGTTTTATACAAGACTGTGAAGAAATGTTTCTTTTTTCCCATCGCTGAATGAACAGCCAAAAATATTTGCCGATACTTTGATTGAAGGTCAGGCTGTTTTCTGTATACGCAACGTAATCCTACGATATGAATTTCGTTTAATAACGCTTTATTAGAAGAATTCCGCCATCGGTTAAATGCTGCTGAAATTCATTGACAGTTAAGTAGACGAAAATTATGTCCAAATAAATCATTTTCGGAATATTTCATTTTAATTGATGAACTCTCAAGTCCTTCCTATGAAATCATTGACAAATCAGCTTTATCTGAATACTGTATAAATGGAATTTAGAATTACTCATCAAATGAATCTCTTTATGCGGTGTTAAGTCTATTTCAGAATTTAAGGAGAAATCTCCTATTTACGGAAAAACAGTAAATGATAGAAATAGCAAACTTTTTTCAAGTATAAATTCTCGATTCAGTCGAAGACGCGAGATGAACTCAAAAGATAACTTTCATAAGTCTGAAAACCGAAATGATTATACATTAAATAAACTAAAAACTTGTTTTAATTGTAATATGAAGGGACATGTTTCTCCTTTCTGTCTCGACAAACATAAAGTTTTAAAACGTAGTATTAGTTAAAATTTTGGCCCTATTTCTGAAAAGTGTACCTATAAACCTTTTTCAAATCGAATTGATAATTCTGTGTCAACTACAACTTATTTTTCTCCTCTGATGTTAATTACCATTAATGATAATTCATTTATTGCATTGGTCAATTCCCGTAGTCAGAAAATAATTCTAACGAAAAGTACAACCTTTATTCTTGTGTTTAATGGATCACTTACAGCGTTTGGTAATGAGCACATTACACCAATATGTGGTTGTATACAAGAACTTATAATAAAAATTTATCACTAACTTTTTGTGCTGTTAATAACGAAACTATAACGTCAGATGTTATTATTGACATGAATATTTTAACACAGGCTGAAATAACATTCAACACACATGGTTTCAGGTTATTTTCGGATTCTAACACGGATTATTTTTCTTAACCAAGAAAATGCTGAACAATTTTCGATTTTTAACATCTCAATAAATTATAAATGGGAGCTCGAAATCGGAACAAATGTTACAAAACTCTCAAAAATTTCTTCATAATTTGGTTTTAAACTATAAGCCATTTAAAACCAAAACTACTGATATCCAAATATCCATTAAGTTAAAGAATTAAATACTAATAACATATAGACCACTACAATTACATGAAAGAAAAATTGTAGATGACCAAGTGACGTAACGGTTGGCTGATGGTATTGTTGCTGCATGTTCTTCTGATTTTTCTAACCGAGCACTTGTACCTCGGAAACAAGCTAAACATCAAATCCTGAAAGTTCAAGATGAAAATAGAAGCAATTACCATCCCCGGCGAAAACCAGCATCTACTTTTAAACATCATGATCTTGTCACCCTCAAACGTACTCAACTGGGACCAGGACTAAAATGGAAACCCAAATACTTAGGTCCATACCAGATAACGAAAATCAAACTGAACGACATTTACGTTGTTCAAAAGTGTAGCTTTTTTGAAGGACCAGAGAAATCTAGTGCTGAATATCTCAAACCGTGGTCTCATGACGCTATTACTTGAATAACTAATTCAATAATGTTTCCATTTGTGAGTGTGTGAGCTCTACAGAGACATTTTTTCCATAAAAAACTACATTTTAGAGTGAATTTCATTTTTTTGGCATTACTTGTGTTTCTTGTATATTAATTTTTC
Source organism: Nephila pilipes (assembly GCA_019974015.1). Taxonomy (NCBI): domain Eukaryota; kingdom Metazoa; phylum Arthropoda; class Arachnida; order Araneae; family Nephilidae; genus Nephila; species Nephila pilipes. The sequence goes on from BMAW01081402.1 coordinate 211,930, forward strand.
TTTTCAATTTTTCAGATACTGTGAAGTAGCTTACATTTTTTGAATTTTCATAATAGTTAAAAATCAACCATTCATTGATCATCTTTTAAGTGAGTATGCTCTTATTTAATTTTTGTTATTATTTTCTTGATGTTTTTATTCATATGTATGCATATATTACTGTTTTGATTACAATTTTTCTAGGTCACCTGAGGTCAGGTGATATTGTCGGAAGGCCGATTGTGGCTGCGCAACAGCAGCGCCACTTACTGCGAAGATTAGGATGTATGAGAGTAAGATGTAATCACGCAGAAATGCGTGTTCGTCTTTTTCTTTATTTTTTTTAACATTTAATAAACTATTTTTCTTTTTCAAATTGAGCTTGGTTCTTTGCAACATACCGATGATAACCTCGACTCACACACACATACACACGCACACACACATGTATATATATATATATATATATATATATATATATATATATATATATATGAAAGGATAATTAATTATATCTTATCCAAAATTCTACTTCCCAATAAATTTTTGTTTTTCTGCCTTTCATATCCGCGTATGATGTTCAGCAATTATTTTCTCAGCAAAGATAACATCAACTTTAATATTCCGATCCTATTTCATTTGATGGTCAAATCCCGAACTATTTCACGCATTACTTTCTAATCGAAACGTGAAGTTAAGAATGCGGAATTAGCAAGAATTGCAATAACTATTCAATCCCTACCCAAATTCCTTTAATCTGGAGTTCGTTTGCTCTGCGAGTGGACCTACGATTTTAAGCTTCCTAAATTGATCATGAACAAATAAAGAATTTTAGCATCTGAAAATCTACATATTTTTCCGATCCGTCTCATTTATATAAGATAAAAATCTAGAGCCAATCTTATTATAATGTAATCGATATACATAAACAGGTAATATAAATTTGCAGCTAGAAATTTTACAGTTAATTGTAATTTCTAAGAATGCGCACGCGTCCTAATATGTGTAAATAAACTCGATTTTAAAGGGAACCAGCATTTTCTTTTCATTCATACGAAATAAATTCATAACGAAACTTTTTAATTTCAGTATTTTATGTTAACTGATTCGTCGGTGCATTTGGTATACTGTTTAACATTTTATTTTTTCCGTGTGTCCTCAAATAAGCCTATATAAGAAATGAAAAGTTCTATCTTGCAGAATTGATTTTAAAATAACATCTGGGATTGTTAATATGTCGTATGAATATTATAAATTCATTCAATTACCTAAAATTCTTTTTCACTTATCTAGAATGAATGCCTCATCCCGAAAGTTTTCTCACATTTAAACTCTTTCTTTTAAATCATTTTAAATATCTCCTCATCTTAAAATTGGTATATATTTAATACTTTTTTCAGTTTTTAGTCTTCGATTAATTTACGCACTTCAGTAATCTCGACAGTGTTTAATTTAAAGTTTATCCGTTGACTGTTAATTCTATGAGAGATAATAGGCTAATTATAAAAGTAAAATATATTGTGGTACACATGCATTTCTTATCTCGATTCTTTCAAACATTTCTGATGAAATTGTATCATCAGTATAAATCGTTAGCAGAATAACGAGTGTCTGTTATCAGTAAATAAGAGCTTTGAACTTTTCTATTTAATAAGTATTCCTCAAATTCTGAAATATTTGCAAGTGTGTGATATTTACATACTTTATAAGTCTTTTAATTCTTTTTAATTGCAATTGATACGATTTATTTTAACTGCCCAACCTTGTTTTGAGTGAAATAAAGAATGTTAAAGAACTTTTAATTTTTGATGTTGAACTTGCGGCAGAATATCTTATTTCAATAATATTCATAAAAGTTTGAAATCACTAGATCTGCTTTTTATTTAAACTGACGTGTTAAGTCACTGTCTTCGGGTTTTTCCATGTACTCGTCTGTCCAAGTGGGAACAATAATCCTTTTAAATTAAAAGACCCAATCTCTTATTGAAAGAGTAAAAAGTAAAATTCTTTACCTCATAATAGGAAACAAAAAACTTCACTTAACTATTTGGTTTTGAAGAAATTTATTTGAGTTACTTGTCAAAGAACCGCACAAAGAATTATTTGTTCAAATTAAGACGTAATAAATGTTATATGAAGCATCAGATTGGATCTTTCCTTTCATCTTGATTTATTACAAAATTATTTATCCCATATATTTGAAAATTAAAAACAGGTAACTTTTAAAACTATATTATTTTCGTGATGAATATATTCTTTTAGAGAGATTCTCATTCTTTAAAAATATCTACTGAAAATTGTTGAAATATATAGTTAATGATCCAATATCACGATTTTTGTCTGGAAAATGCCTATATATTCTTAGAACAATACGTTTATCTTATGATGTTTCGAGAAAAGAATTTTTGAGTAGACAACCACAAAATGACAGTAGCATTTGGCGCCGTAGTTAATGACAGATCCTGAGTTGCAAAAAGGAATGATTTGGGAAAAATAATTCTTTCCATGAAAAAAAGATTTTTTTTTTCCTTTTTAGAATTGCAAAACTTGCTACGCCACTTCGTGGTTTTTAATGTGACCGCGATAGCCTAGTGGTCATGGTCACGGTCTCGCGGCCGGTGGTTTTCATTGAGTCATGGGTTCGAGCCTTGATATCACTAAAGATCTACCTTGTAGCCGGGTCTAATGCTTAGAAAATATGTTGAGCCTCAAAGTCCTCGCGTTGGCGTGGTGTGGATGCTTGGAGAGGGAGGGGCCAACTTGGGTGTCGTTCTTGTCACTTGATCGAGGTTCAAAATTACGCTAATAAGTCCATCGCTAATAGCCCTTGTGTTGCTTCAGAGCGACATTAATAAAATCAAACAATCTTCGTTTTTGATACCATATTAGCACGTCTTGAGAATATAAATAACTAATATTGATGAAAATACGAGGAACTAAATACTACTTAAAATTTTAATAGTAGAATACGACATTAAAAAATACCACGGATTAATTTAAACGAAGCAATCAATTGCAAAAACTTAGTATAAATGAATAATTATTTTAGGAAATTGTACCTTGTAAAATTTCTCTGTTTCATTTTTGCTATAATATTTATGAATTTTACGTATTTTACCACTAACTTTTAATTTTTTAGCAAATGATTATTCTTAATTCTAAGGGAATCAATAAAAACATTGAGTAAGGTAGATAATTACTATAAAGATAAATTAGTTAAATTAAAAGAATTTAAAGAATTTTGATATTATATGTATTTTAGCCTGAAGATTATCAAAAATATATAATAGGGAATTTTTTTTCAATATGCACTTGTAACTATATTTATAAATCCCACTGCTTGTTAGGATGACTTTTAATGTAACAAAAATGTGACAATGTTTTTAATTCGATTCAAGAAGTCTTAACAATACGTTCGTTAGAACAGGAAGTTTATAACAAGTTTCTATATATTAGTACTTTTTTAGAATCCATACATTTTATTATATATATATATATATATATATATATATATATATATATATATATAT
>BMAW01081402.1:215448-230548 GCA_019974015.1 Nephila pilipes
ATATATATATATATATATATATATATATATATATATATATATATATAATACTCTAATTCTAGTCGCAAATAAAATTTCAAATCAAAATATATTGGACTACAATTCTGTTTACATTTATTGGTAGTGAGATGAACAATGATAATAAGGTAAGTTTTTACGTGATAAGTTAAAGAAAAATAATTGAATAATAAAATATACAACTTGTGTTCAATGATCTAGCTATTAATAATAAGATCGGGAATGTATATTAACTTTGCATCCATTTTTTTGTAGTTAATACTTGTTAACTAAATATTTTCCCTCAATATAGATTTTTTTTTTCAACTTTTATACGACTCTCAAGTATTGATACAGACATTTTAATTTATATTAAGTGAATATAAATTTCCTTAAAATTCTTTTATAACACACACACAAATATATAAATTACATTATAATAAAATTAAATTTAAAACACTTTGAAAATATTAGTTTGCTGCACAACATTGATTTCGGGAAATCTGGATGACTATTTTCTTACAGCATAATATACTTTAAGTTTAAAACAATAAGTTTCTTCAGAGAACAATAAACTTTATATTTATTCAAAAATATTCATAGTTAAAATCTGCTTTAAAAATTGCCACATTTTATTCAAATTTTGAAGGAAATGTTTTGGAACGTTGGAGTATTCGCGAACCTTTCCTTAACTAACATCTGTTAAGGAATTTGTAACATTTTTACTTTCTGATTTCATATATAAATATCCAACTCCTTTCCAATAAAATGATACGTGATCTGGGCAAATTAGTTGAAGATAAAAAGTGTAATGAATTGAGGATAATGATTATGTAAGCGAAATATAATTGAAATGAATAGAGGAACAGATGATAACGATAAGCCGATATATAAAAGCTTGCTTATTTGATCTGAAATTTAATTGATAGAAAGTGGTCTTACCTAATCTGAGAAGAAATTTAAACAAACTGTCTTTGAATTTTTCTCACATCTTTTTGATTGGTAGTCGTGAGTTTATTGTCTATTTAATTAAACATTATGATGTCGTTGAATTAAATAACGAGAGGAAGGCGTTACAATAACACCCAACCATTCCCACCCCTAAAGTGAGATACTTATACGGCATATTAATTTTTCTTGTACAATATATTAATGGCATGGGAAATGTGCTTGAATTTTTAAGTAGTGTATTTGACAACATTATTTATTGCCGTAATCCGGATCAATTGCGCTGTTCATACGCCAGAAATTGTCTCACGGGCAGAGAAATTGTCACATGGTATGATGTAATAGGTGAATCCTTGATTCATTGTGAGACCACAGATTTTGAAAGACAGTCTTACAAGAAGCATTTCCAGTAGAGCACGACCTCACGTGACTCGAAACCGACTTCTACGGTCAAAGCCAAGACTAAATAAATCCCCTATGGATGAGGTTCAATTTTATTAGGATTGTATGGTTACCAAATTTAATTATGCTTGAAGCTGATTTAGAACAATTTGTAATATTGAAAATGTCAAGTGACGAAGACGACACCTGAGCTGGCTCCACTCTCTCCATATATCCACACCATGCCAACAGAAGGACTTGGAACTTCAGCAAATGAAAACCCTCTACCGTATGTACCATAACGCAAGATGTGTGCTCCTAACATCGATGTCGCCACCGGATCCCCACTCTAAGTTCCAGCCATGGAGAGTCAAAGTCCAGACGTAAGAGTCCTCTGCGAAACACAAACCATGAAGTGTCGCATTCAAGTCTCAAAGGTGTTCAAGAAACCAACCTGAAATGATTTCTGTGCATCCAAATGGATCTACAACAAGATGACATTTGGCCACCTATTTGACAGCATAGGAGAAAGATCCTCAAAGTTCTTTTTGTCTACCAAAAGTGTTAAAGACCGCCGTATCAAGTTGTATTTTTCTTTATACATTTTTGACAAGATGTCGGGCATTTTTATTCACAAGTCATTATTTTAAATATTTCCACATTTTTTCAAAATTTTTATAAATCACCAAATTCGTCATCTTTACAAATGGAAAGTAGTACAAATTTTGTTTAGAATTAAAATTTCAAAATTTAAACATTTGCTTAGGTGTAACAATCGTTTACTCATTGACTTGTTTTGTAAAAATTAACTGTCTTGTTGTGTACAAAATTGTGCACATACGCATTGTCTGCATATTTTAAAAATGTTTTGTATGTGTCAATTATCTGGTCATCCCATGGCTTAGAAAGGGACCGAGACTAATTCTGATTATTGGCATTGCATTAAGATCGCATCGTTTTCCTTTATAAGTCTCTTGACGAGATAGGGGCTTAGTTCACAGACGTTTCCAATATATATATATATATATATATATATATATATATATAAATATATGCCATTTAGATGTACTGCATTTTTGTGTATATATGCTATTTGTGTAAGTGGCTATTAGGTTTGGATGACATCCTTGTAAAGGTTGAAAAATATATTGAAAACAGTTTTAATTTCAAGGTTCACAATAACATGATGAAAGCAGCTATGAGCTTTATAGGAAGAAAGATGTGGAGACTACTAAGGATTTTAATACAGAAATAGATAAGAGGATGACAACTAATGGTTGAATAACACAATTCTTTTTGTCGAAATTGCATTATTGTAGTTGTACTGTTTGGAATACGTAACTTGAATTTTTTTTTCCTTGGTGGTTTTTTCCAAGTTCATGCAAAGGCCCAAATGAGATGCATTCAGCAAATATGTATACTCTCTTTCTAGATTACTACTTAGGTTATAAGAGTAAACTACAATATTAGACAATGTTTGAGGGTTTAATCTTTTAAGAGTTAATGCAGGGTTAATGCTACCCAAGTTATATAATAAAACTTCTGAGACTATCATTCTTTAATTCTATTGTAGTTAGTTTTATCATATAGGTTAGTTCACATTTAGTGACTTATCTATTAGCCAAATGCTTAACCGTAATTTCATGCAGGGAAAACCCCGATAAATCATGTTTCATTTACGGGGAGGAATTGTAACTTGGGATATTCGCGAACATTTCCCTTAACAAACATCTAGTTTATATTTAAATTTCCTACTCCTTTCCAATCAAATGAAATGTAATCTGAGCAAATTAGACGGAGGTAAGAAATGTAATGGATTGAATTGAGGACAGTGATATATAAGTGAAATAGAATTGAAAGGAGTATGAGAAGAGATAATAACGAGAATCCGGTAGATGCTTTGTGTTAGACTTGAAGGTTAATTGAGAGAGAGAAAGAGTGGTTTTGTATTATATATATATATATATATATATATATATATATATATATATATATATATATATATATATATATATATATATATATATATATATATATATATCTGTGAAGAAATTTAACCAAATATTTTTGTATTTTTTGGACGTGGTAATCTTGAATATATTTACTGTTTATTAAACCTTATGATGCCCGAAGAGTTAAATAAGGAGTGGGAAGCGTTACAGTGTGAGTCCGATTCCTTGAGTCTAAATTACGAATATCAAACTAATAGCTCTAAATTTCTGCCAGATGTCCTCTTGAAATATAATAGTATATTTCTTTTAGTAGGATGTTTCTATTTATTCTGATAATTAATAGTTATAAATAATATCATAATTCTTCAGCTTCTCACTTCTTAAAAATTAAATCTCTCTTCGATATAGTGGGGATGTTAAAGCTTAGGGTGAAAAATCTCAGTTAAAACTTTCTCATGTTTCACGTTAAAAAATAAAATTTTCGATTAGAAAGAGACAGAAATTCAAGGTATTATAACGCATATTACGTGGAAGTTAGAATGTAATTATATCAGTTGTTTTTTAATTAAATATAAAAATAATCATTTATGTTCACCATCTAATACCTAATAAATACATTTAACAAACTATTTTTCTGAAAGGATATAATTAAATTAAATATTTTCTACTTTCATGTGAACCTTTGAGACAATTTTGGAATGACAGTCTGATCTCTTCTGTTTAGTTTTTATATGTAACTCAAACCCTTCACAGAGATGACACGTTACGATGCAAGTTACGAAATAATTCTTTGCAGACTTTCAATCTCATTCTATGAAAAAAAATTTCATTTATGAAAGACAGGCTTCATATTTCAAATAACAAGCAAATTTCTTCAATTATTGCTACAGACGTTGCGAAGTGCTTGCATATTACTGTTTGATTTTTGGAGGGAAAAAGTAAAACGGTTGTAATATCTTCCATTTGTTTGTTTCAGTAGTTATTGTTGTTAAATCTAACAGTCATTGATGAATCAATAAGATCACAATTTAAAGAAAAGGACTGAGTAAAGAACTTAATCCTTTTTTTTATTAACAATAACTTTAAACAACACTCTCTCTATATATGTTTACTTTGTCTTAACGTGCCTAAATCCTAGTTTAAAATTAAATATTAAACCAAATCACTCATACCAAGGGACCTGCATCTTAAATATTGCACATCAGACGCTCCTTATAACTTCCTGCTATCAGGTACCATTTCTTGCTATAACCAGTTACTGTAATTTACTTCAATTCTAAAATAAAAACATCTAACAGATTCTCGTTATCATTTGGCTCCTTTTCCTTTTTCAGTTCTCTCTTTTGCTTATATATCACTATTCTCAAATTAATTGAACTCTCTTCTTACCTTCTTCTAATTTTGCAAAGATCACGTTTCATTTTATGGGAAAGGAGTTGGAATTTATTTAATTCAAATTACAAAATGTCCCTAAGGTTAGTGAAGAGAAAACCGTGAATGGCCCAACGTTATATAGTTACATTTTTATAAGTCTTCACTGGATATTATAGTTTATGATTGATATATTGACAGTATCGCATATGTTTTTCTATCAATAAATAAGTACTTTAAACATACAATTCATACAAAAGCGTTAATATTTACTATCTTTATTATGAGTATTATTCTTTCCATTATTCATGTTGTAATAGTATTCTATTATCCGCTCGTCTATCATCTTTAAGTTAATCACAAGACCTAAATTTTACTTAAGTTCAAGCATAGACTAATCAATTAAAATCATTATATGCTCCTTATATCCAAAATATCATTATATATTCCTCAAATAAGGAGGAAGCTCTTTACAGTTAATATCCCATTCTTGAGTATCAACAACTTCTATAATCTATCAAAGAATTCTCTTACCGTAATAAGATTCAAGTACCTCCAATACTTCCGCACACATCACACTAACAATCTTCTTTTTACCATAACCTTAATTAATTCAGACAAATTCTTTGTTGCTTTTTATACGATTTGCTTACGTCTATTCACTCCACGTCCGAAGTTTACTTAATTTGTAACACGTTCTATTTGATTCGGAAGAAGCAGGAAACTTAAATATAAAATCAGAAAAAAAAAATCCAGATGTTAATTGAAGGGAAGTCACGAATAGCGCATGTTACAATGTGCGTTGCAGGATATCTCTTAATCTTCTCTTCATATCTGTAAAAAGAAGTAAATATAATCTGAATAATATGGGTTAGGGTCGTTGATTTCCCTAAAATTTTTTGTATGAATGTAAACAAAATTATGTGTGAAATAAAAAACAATATGCATAGTCATTTGTCATTCATTATTGATAAATAATGTATTATTCTTAATACTTGGTATTGTAGCTTCTTACTGTTCGGTTTCATTCATAATTCATACTATTCGGACTTAGAAGTTTGTATTTTAAAGAATGGAAATTCCGAAGCTGCAGTTAACTTTTCATTTGTGCAAACCTTAAAGCCAAAAAATAAGAGATTTGCTGAATTTTTTTTAAAAATTTATCTAACGTTACATATGGTAGTGAAAGTCAATAAAGTCAAATTTAATTGTTGAGTTACTACTTTTACATGCGATCTCATTCCTTTCAAGATAATGATGTATACGAAATTTATTATATTTGTCTGTATGGTCACTCAAAAACATTCTTTATGACAGGATATGCAAAATATTTAAAATGTAAATTGAATTATGAAAAATTTACCCTTGAGTAACACATTTAACAAAAGATAAAATAATATAAGTATACAAAATAATAATTCTCACTATCTTCTTTCCGCATAAAGATAACTTTAAAAAACTGTTCTTTCTCTGAATAATTGTATCTCAAATTTTTAAAAAAAATTTACAGCTAATTAAGAACATGATAAGAATTATTCTTTTGCCACAGGGCTACATATTTTGAATTGAAGACATTAGAGAATTGTCAACAGAATAAAACTTAGATAAATTAAACCCAGTATTTTTCAAATATTTGAACAAAATGAATCGTTTAATTTACATTCTTTTCTAGCGAATTAAGTATCAACTAAACAATTTGTAGCGTATCTCTATTATCCGACTCGTCTGTTATCTTAAAAATTAGTCAAACCGGAAGTCATAAGTTTAACTTAGTTCCAAGCTTAGATAAAGTAATTAAAATAGTCAATCACAAAAGTTCAGGAATCTAGTCAGTTTTACAGCTCAAAATCTTCTTTATTGTTCCTCTAACGAGGGAAATGCTCTCTACCAGTTCAATGTTCATCTCTGCGGGTACTAACAAATTCTTTAATATATTGAAGATTATTCTTATTGGAATATGTTGCAAGTAAATGCTCAATAGATCAAATTCGACCTGACAGTTTCGGTTCTTAGTCTCTATAAATCACACAGACGCGCAAGTTGACTCTTACGCATTATTCAAGGTCTTTATATTAGCATTATTGCTATTATTTCTGTCTGTCTTGAATTCAACTCCCTGTCGCTTTTGTCCGATTTAATCATATCCATTAATTACACTTCTAAGCTTACTTAATTTGTGTAATCATGTTTCGTTTGATTGGAAAGGAACTGGAAAATTATGTATAACGCCAGAAAGCAGCCTCGTTTGTTAGTTAAGGGAAGCTTCACGAATAGACCAAATGACAAAATTACCTAATCATTTGGTCTTTTCTTTTCACTCAGATTAAGTGGATTGATTCTTTAATTGGAGTTAATGTCCCACTAGAAACAAAAAGATGGCTGTTGGCAACAAACAACTTAATTTTGGACAATATTAAGAGATATGAACGGTACGTAAGATGATAACACTCTACCCTAACTTTCAAGCATCACCAACATGAGGAATTACTCATTTCTCTACCAACCAGGTTACAGCAAGTTGAGATGTGTAGAGGAAAGCGGAGTACACCAAAGTGAATTTTTTCCCCACTTAAATATTATTTTTAATAAAATGGAGAGAAAAAAAATTTATTTCATAAAGTATGTGATATTTTTTATTTGAAAACTTGCATTAATATTGTTCTGTTCAGCCTTTAAGTATGACATATTTTGATAACATATTAGCAATAATTGAAAAATTTAATCATTATGTATAAATATCGAAGCACTTATTTAAAAATTTAAAATATTTATATTTTTCTAAATAATGACAAGTTACACATATCAGTTTTTTCTTTGACTCTAACGTAATTATTCGTTAAATACAAATTTATTTTATTTCCCTCTTTTCTACGCTTTTTTATTAGCTATAAATTTTACAAATACACATTTATAATATACAATAAAATAAGCAACATTTCTTAACTTTATTATTAAAAACGAAAGGATTAGTATCTTTTGAAATATATATTTCAAAATATACTTAGTTTTACGAACTCTGTCAGTGTTTTTTCCCATTTGATTGAGTAAAATTTGTGCGCATGAGATGTATTTCATCCCTGGAATCATCAGGAAGTGACGTGTTCTTTACTGGCTTGCTCGTAGATGGTCATTTATCGCAGTTTCCTTTGAATCTATTTAAAGAATTTTATTCACATAACAGTCGTCTATTTCAAAAGTAAAGGAGAGAACTTTCACTATTACAATGTTTTATAAGGCTATCTAGTAATTTGCTTTAATTCAACTTTCAACCGTAATTTTTACGTTGCAAACGCAATGAGCAATTAACTTTAAAAAGGATGGACTAGACTTGTTTATTTAATTTGTAAGTAAATACACGAATTAAAGCGAATATTCGATTTTCAAATTACAGCTAGTTTTCTACCGGCTATTCGTGAAAACTGATGACTTCGTTTTCATAACTTTTTTTTTTAAATTCAGGCTTAGTTTCAAAATATTCGCAAAAAATACAAAGCTTTTATGTCCTCTCCCTTCATATTCTCTCTTTTAAAATGACTTTAAAGAGGTAATTACTCATTGTCGTTGAAAGTATCATTAATTACTGTAATTTGATACTTTCCTCCAATTACGTTAGTGAAGCAATTATTTTATCCTAATATATTTATACGTAATGTTATACTTAAAGTAGAAAAAAAAAGAAAGGAAAAAGAAAAAACTTTAAGAGGTCTTCAATGAATTTAAGATTCAAATTTTTTTATCGAGTTACGTTAAATAGTTACTGTAAGAGTTTAATTTTAAATCATGAAATATAGAAATCAACTATTCTTGTAAATTGTAAGTCTTCTATAAATAACTGAAAAAAATTCAGAATTCAAAAAACGATTTTTCAAGAACTTTAAATGATTTTTTTTTTATCTAAATTAGTCTATGAATACTCTTTAATGTTCTTTAAATTGAATGAATTAATATGTTGAATATTAGCTAATGAAGTTATTTTTTCATCCTTACAAAATCGCATGTATATATGTGTTTAAAAAATGAAATATATATATATATATATATATATATATATATTTATATATATGTATAATTATTCCAGCAAGTGTGTGCAAAACTTTTATCTTAAGGGAAAATGAATTTATTGTAAATGCATTAAAAATTACATATTCAAATCAAAGTGTTTTTATTTTAACCTTATTCAATTAAAGTTAATGAAAGCAAATTATCATGCGTAGCAAAGCCACTGGTATGTTGCAAATGATCCTCAAAATACCTCATGCGATGACACTGAAACGATGAAATTATTCGATCTATTAATATAAAAAGTTCCTAGAAAATGTATGAGAAAAACGCCTGCCTCAAACTACAAAGAATGTGGCAATCTTTAAGTACTTATGCTTCATCCTATTTGCCTCTCTGATTGCAGTCCAGTTAGAAACCTTCCAGATTCTTAACGGGACAAAAAAATAAAATAGAATAAAGGCTACTTATTTATTTAAGCTTATTTACCGCTTGCGATGTGCCCACATCTAGCAACTAGGGTATCATTTTCAACCTTAAGAGACGATAAGCTATGATTGCAACGAAGAATTAGGGACAAAGAGAGAGACCTTGTATCATTATTAACAGCTAATTCCTGTGGGTTAGGAATGTAAGAAAATATGGGTGATATGTGTCTGAAGAAACTCCTGATGGTATGGGTTCTAATATTTTTAGTAGTACTTAATGAAACGAAAATCTTTTCTTTACTTCATGAAGTGTGGGATTTTACTTTGAAAACTTACGTTAACATTTTCCAGTGTAGTTTTTAAGAATCATAAATTTTGAATGCATTTTAGAAGGAGTTGAAAGAAAAGGAATTATCATACATAAAAACCGTAGGGCATATTTAAAAATTGTAGTTATATTTTACTTGATAATGACAAGTTGCACCTATTGCTTCTTTCTTTGACCTTAATGCAGTCATTTGTTGAATACAAATTTGTATCATTTTCTTCTTTTCTGGGCATTTGTTAACTATCTTTTTCTATCTTTAGATTTCATAGATATGTATTCACAATACACAAAAAAATAAGATACATTTTTTCACATTATTGTTAAATTAGATTGAATTATTGTAATCTGAAAGCATTATGAAATACATAATTCAAAATATGTTTCATTTGATGAACTTCGTTGTTTTTCCTCTTTATTAGAGAGAAATTGCATGCATGAAATGTATTTCAACTCTGTTATCACATCAGGAAGGAACGTTTCTTTGCTGTCATGTTCGTAGAGGGCCATTTATTAGAGTTTCCTTTTAATCTATTATAATAATTTAATTCATACAATCTTCGTTTAATTTCAAAATAAACGAGATAACTTTCATTACTACGTTCTAAAGCTAGCTTGTAATTTGCCTTAATTATAATTTTAAACATTACTAACAAATTGTTACAATACAAACTCAGTAAGTATGTCAGTTTTAAAAAGAAAAGACAAAACTCTTTTACTCAATTTGTAAGTAATTAAACACTTGAATTTACAGCTTACGATGTGCCGATATCTAGCAACTAGGATACTCGTATCATTTCAACATTAAGAAATGACAATCTACGATTGCAACGAAGAATGAAGGAAAGATAGACCTTTTATCATTATTAACATGTACTAGCATGCTGTTGTTTTGAGAAAATGGTATCAACAAAAATGCGTGGGCATGAAATAAAGCATACATGGTGTTAGGTTCAAAAGATGGATATTTATAATACATTAAGATTATCATAATTACATTTATAGTTTGCTTAATGTATATTTAATTGAATATTTTATCGTCTACTTTTATTTTAATATTTGAGCAGAATATTATTGTATATCTCTCCCTCTTTATCGTTTGCTCTTATTTTAATACTGAGCCTAATAATTGATAATTATGGCTGAATCGTTGGTTTTTATTCTTAACAATGACAGCGTTTTAGTACTTTATAATTTTTTACTTGTAAAAATATAACTATATTAGCAATTTGAAGAAGGTACATACTTTTCGCGATAGCAATTACTTCTGGGAGTATGTAGGTCGGAAATATTCTTATTTTATACTAAATAATATTCATTTTGAATAATTCTACTTTTTCGAGAACTTAACAGAATAAAATATTAGCACATGTTAAAATAAAATTATCAAAGTCAGTTTCAGATTTATTGTTTATTGACTGCTAATTTCAGTGGCCAAGGAATGAATGTATGATAATATGGGTGACAAGTGTTTTAAGGAACTTGTAATGTTATGAGTAATAATAATTTCTGGAAGTTTTATCTTGGGATACTTTTTTATAGTTAGTTAAGTTCTATGAAGAGATATCCATTAAAAAATGATTTACAGTTCATGAATACCAGTTTCTGCATATAGTACTCTTCGTGAGAACTAAAATTTCGATTTTCTGGGATTTTATTATTATAATTTTTTAAATTGAAAATTATTTATCCAAAAGGAGCTACAACTATTATGTTTTGGATTGATTCATAAAACTGTATCAAATTGTTTGTTGCATCGCTGATATATGGGATAAAGTGACCGATAGAAAATTTCACAGAATGTGAGCATGAATGAACTATGCATTTCATTCATGCTCACATTCTGTTTAATGTTTTCACATTTCTTTTCATTCATGTTTAAAAAGCATTCATAATAATGAATGCCTTCACTGATTATGAAAATAATTTACTTTAATGCCATCAAAGATAATCAAAAAAGAAAAGTCTTCTTTACTTACATGTATTTAAGAAGTTTGAGTTCTATTATAATGAATGATATCTTAAAAATATACAGTAATGCCTCAATTTATGCTGGTTTATCCGAACTAGATTCCTTGAGGAATCTTATCAGAATTCACATCAAATAAATACCAATATGAGAATGAAGAATTAATCCTTATTTTAAATGACGTCTAGCTGCATTTACTAGATATTTTTTTGTAGAATCATTTGTTTTCGTGCAGGAATGAGAGATTATTGTATAAGGATATGAGATAAAACAGCAACGAAAATCTAAAGATTTTATTAAAGTAAAAATACCTTCATTTTACCCAAAATACTCAGGTTTGAAACTCTGTAGATTAAAAAAGTTTATGAATAACTTTTTGGGCACAAAATGAAAGCTATAGAGGATAACTTCATAGCGAAAATGTTGCCAAACTTTTCAGTAACAGGTAAGAAATAATATTTAAATCGAATGTTAATAAAAGAAAATAATCCTGAATATTACGAATTGTATCAATCCTTTTACAAAATTAGCATTAAAATAGATAATATATATTATTACAAAAGTAATTTAATAAATAGAAAACATAAAACAGGAAGAATAATAGTCAACAATAATTCCACATCATAACATAACCAAAAAGCAATAACAAATGAAAATGTATTCCCAAATGGATTACCTCTATTTTTTTGTGAGAATTCTATGACTTTTATGAGGTTTTTATAACTAAGTGTTATTATAGTGTGTTTAAATATATTATTTCCTAAATCAGAAATAGCAATTTAAATTACTTTATCTCGTTTTGCTTCGTATTTTATAACTCTTCTTTTTAAGTTTTTTAGTAATAGTTTATTTTGTTAAGACCATAGTAGTAATCAAATCTATCGTTATTAATTATTTTTGTTAATTTTATTGATTAGTATAATTTTTATAAATTACATAACTAAGAAACTTACAAATGTGTATCTTAAAGCTCTGATTATTATTAAGAAATAAAAGGGATATCTAGATCAAATTAATTTTGAACGTGAGTTGATTCTTAATTATATATTGTTGTAAATTACAGCTACTTTATTGTTTATTTGTTAGGTTTCAGGAAGCCGTAGATTGAAATAGCCCGCAGTGTGAAAAAAGATAGGATTCAATCTGCTGAGTTCATGTGTATATATATATATATATATATATATATAACAACGTTATATTTAATTATTATCTAACAATAAAAAGGAGAAAAGAAATGAAAATCATTAGTTTTTTAATACCTCCATTTTTTACTGATCCTTATATTTTAAGATTTTCCTGCATTGCAACAGTTTTAATGTTAAAAAATCCCAAAACAAAAGATAAATTTTTTTTTCCTTTTTCGAAAAATACCATGTTTCCTTGTTGGAAATAAATCAGAATGATCAGTCGCGTGACTGAAAAACTTTTAAAGCTTAGTTTATAAATAGCACGCAGTTTCATGAATATATGCATAAAGCTAATGCATTATTTCCAAATGAAATCTGAAAGAGCAGAAACTATTTTAAAAATTTTATCCGAAAATCTGCTCAAGGATGTTCATAAGAAAAAATGCTATTTTTTACGTGAGAAGTTAATTAATCATTTTAGTTACCTATGTTCAGTGAAATACTTAAGCAATTCTAGTTTTTCCTAAAATGCTTCTTCGTGTTTGTGCGTCATTCGGTTATTTACATATTTAAATAGTGAATCCATTTAAGATTTCTTGCATTTCTCTAACGCTCAAAATATTTTCATTTGGCCTTGATTCAAATAAATACAGTACTTCAATTTATGAAGAAAAAAAAGTTAAAAATTTGTAAAATACAATTATTTTTCAAAGTAAGAACAAAAGTTGGACATTTATAATTAAAATAGAAATATTCAGAAAAGTATAGTATTTTAGTGAATAATATTAAGTAGATTTTTAATTTGTAATGAGAATATATACTCAGGATCACACACATTGAAAATAGCGCACCAAGAAGTTGAGCCACGGATTAAAATGAAAATTCGTACACATAATGAAACAGATGAGAGATTCTCTTGATTCCAAAATCAAGTCTATTAAACAAAAACAGAGGGTACAGTTAGACAAATACAGTGCAGCTTAAATAGAGTGTCGGACTGCCCTCTGCTGCAATACATGGCGCAGCACAATTGGGCATTAAGATTATTAGAAGTCGGATGTTGTCCTCAGGCAGAGGGGCCCACAATTGAACTGTCACCTCCAAATAATATACAAAGTAATCGGCGGCATCTGGCTTTTCAGCTGGTAAAAAAAAAGTTGGGGGGGGGATAGGGTATATAGAGGACAAGTCCGGGAAGCTGGCTGATCATGGAAGTTTGAACATTACAGAAAATCTTAAAGTGTATACGGACGAACATTATCTTGCTGAAAAATTGCCCCTGGAAGACAATTTTGGAAAGATCCCACCCGGGGTCGAAGAATATCATCAACATATCGCTGATCCGTTATGGTTACAGTTAGAGTGGACCGGCTATCATCGGCTATGACTCCCAAGCCATTATGCCTGCTTTGCGGGCACTGTGTCGCACGCCAGCGTGGGTGGAATTGTACCATTCATTACGGCGCCTCCACACCCGTTCGCGGTTATCATCTGCCCCAAAACGAACCGGAATTCAATACTTAACACCACGTTTTGCCGATCTGTGGCATTCCAAGTCGAAAGTGAGATGTCGCAGAGAAAGATTTTGCTTCTTTTATTTAAAACAAATGTATCGTCATTATTTAATTGTATCATTTATAATTCGTATTGCATCGATGAAAAAAGTTCCATGACTTGACCTTTCTCCTGCACATGCATAAATATACGTCGTATATAAATGAGCACAAAACTTTAAAATAAAGCTTAACTTCGAGTATATGTTAAAACAATGGCAGAAAATAGTCAGATTAATATTTTAAATTTATGTAAATTCGTAATCCTCTTATCTTGGAGCAACTATATAAAGGATAAAGGAAATTAATAAAAAGGCTATTGTCTTTCTGATAGGTATTACATTATATATAGTTTTGTTCTTTATAAATTATTTCAAAATATAAAACAAGAAATCGTACACTATAAAAAGTTTCAGTGAAACCCATGAACATTTATTCGTGAGTTTAAAACTCGATTCTGAAAATCTAAATTTTAAACTTATCAGTCTCTTTTATCCAAAAAAGATAGAAAAAACATTAGAAGTAAAACAATCCATTGTAGTTTCAATAACTACGAATTTTCTGATAAGTCTTTCAGAAAAGTGATCTATCTTTGAGATAAATAAATTTTAAACAAACATTAGATTCTCACCATAAAATAATATTTATAATAAGGTAAATGAGATTCTAAATTGCTTCGAATTTTGTAATTTTTTATTTTGCTATTAAAAATAGGGGCGCTTCGCTGATATTATAAGCGAATCACTTATGAAAATTTGATAAATAAAAAGTATTAAAATTGAATTTCAAAATTGTGAAAGTACATGCCACGCGCCGTAGAGAAAAATATATGTATTTGCGTTTTTCACAAAATGTGATTTTTTTTTATTATTTAAGGATTTTAGTACACTTCCTTCAAAATCTATTTTTCCCCTAGTGCTGATATTTTGCATTCCTCAGGAAATGAGGTTATCCCTTATACAATATGAACATGATTTTTTTCTAATTAACACAATCTTAAGTATTTTACAATATTTGTAATTATGGGATATTTGAATCACACACACACAC